>JAWNPR010000061.1:20985000-21027500 GCA_035047405.1 Drosophila stalkeri
CATATTCAATTTATTTATCAGTTTTTTTAAATATTTTAATAATTTTTTTTTTTTTATTTTTTCACAGTTGTTTTATATATCTATTTTTTTCATTCTCCTCACGCTCTCTTTACATTTTTAAAAGTTTTTAACCTTCATATTTAACTTATTTATTTATTATTTAAATATTAATTATTCAATTTAAAAACAACAAATTTTTATTAAATTATATAAATTATTATATATTATTTATTTATTTATTTTTTTGTTTTTATTCATTTTTGTTTTGTTTTTATTTCTTCAAACATTTTTTTATTTGTTTAAATTGCTTAGAAGCTTACAAAAATTGGACAACTATAAAAAAACATTTTTTTGTTGAGATTTGCCAAGTGCTTTGTTATTTTTCTTTTATTTATTTAAAAAAAAAAAACAAATTATTTTTATTTTTATTTATTTATTTATTTTTTAAAATTTGTTTTGAATGGTTTAGAAGCTATAATATTTATTATTATTATATAAGAAAATTCTATTAAAAAATATATTATTAAATTCTTTAAAAATATATTAATACTTAAAAAGAAAATTGTATTAAAAAATATATATTATTAAATTCTTAAAAAATATATTAATACTTAATGTTTGTTAAAATATGTTTTTTTGAATTTTTACTTTACATATAATATTTGTATTAACTTTATTGAATTGTTTTTTATTGCTTCATTTCAATTTCATACTTGATAATATGTAGCATAATAACGTAGTTGTAAATATATGATTTTCTCTTTGACATTACATAAGAAATTATTATTTAGGCATTGAGACTAATAATCTTCATAGTTACGTAATGAGTGTTTAAAGTGCAAACTGAGCTCAAAGATCTAATGGAGCAGCCGCCATGGTCACTTTGCTGTCATTGCTAGCATTGAGCTAGCTCTGTAAAACTCTCTAACTCTTTTCCTCTTGCTCTATTTGCAGTTTGCTGTTGCTTTAGGGTATTCAAAATTCGTATTTATCCCATTTCAAGCAGCATTTAATTTAAATTGGCTGCTGGCTTACGGTACATCGTGGTCTTAGGGTGTCGTGTGTTAGTGGCTCAAATGTAATGCAAATTAACTTAATTGAAAATTAATGTAAATATTTATGCATACTTCGTGTTGCAGTCAACTTGATTCTATGCAACAGACTGAGAGAGGAAGACGAAGCGAAGAGAGAGAGCGAGGGAGAGAGAGAGTGAGTGAAATAAATGGACTTTAATTTTCGGTAGCCAACTCGTGCCTCGATAACGCTGCGCCAGCAGCCAAGATAGATGTGCTTTTAAATGCTGCACCGCTTCAAATGAATAAATATATATTTATGTAAATATACATATACATATACATATATGTAAGCATACATACATATATGTATATATATATATGCGATAACCGCAGCGGACTGATCAAAAAAACGAAATAATACTAATAAATAAATAAATAAAACACAATTCCAAATGATCGGCGCTTTGCTTCTAACGGCTGTTTGTTTATTTATTTGTTAGTTAAGTTTTTTTTTTCTTCTAGTATTTTTTGTTGTTGTATGTTTTCATCTAATGAGCCGATGCAGATGTGTAAATTTTAGTTCATTTGCATTCGCGTCGAGCGTGTAGATATCTTACAGACTTCAATCGAAAGCCACAGCCAGAGTCAGAGCGACATGCAGCACAGCCACAGCCTCCCCAAAATGTTGCCTGCCTCACATGCCGCATGCATTATTGATGATGACTCAACACACGCACTCGAGCGCAGCATCATCTATTTGAATTGAGAGCTGAGAGTGCTTTCAGGTAGCTCTAGCCATATACAAAGAGTATTTGCTAAGTTTCTATATGTAGTTGATTTATTGATAGCTTTATGTTGTTGTATAGCCGAAACAATGGAAGAAATTAGGCTTAACATCACAAATTTCTTTTAGTTTTGATTAAGTTTAGAATGAGAACTAAAGTTAACATCAGTTAAAAGCTTCACTTGTTTGATTTTGGGCGCTTTACGCATAGGTACGTAAAGTTACGTAAGCTTGGATATAGCACTATAAAGTGCAACTAAGACTAGAACTAATTATTAATTATTAGCGTATATTTACGGTGAGTTACGTAACGTAAAGTGAAGTTACGTTAAGTAAAGTAACGTATATATATGTATTTGAATGTAACGTTATACATTATTTACGTAAAGCCACGTAATCTGCCTGCTTAATGTACAGTAAAGTGACGTAAATTGGCGTTACGTAAAGTAAAGTCATATAAAAACAGCATTACGTAATATAAAGTTACGTTCATCAGCGTAACGTAATGTAAAGTTATGTAAAGACGCATAACGTAATGTAAAGTTACGTAAAGCCGCGTAACGTAATCTAAAGTTACGTAAATCTGCTGCCGTAATCCAAAGTAACGTAAACTATCATAACGTCATGTGACGTCAAGCAGCGTAACGTTAAGTATCATGACGTAATGTGACTTCAAGCAGCGCAACGTAAAGTATCATAATGTAATGTGACGTCAAGCAGCGCAACGTAAAGTATCAAACGTAATGTGACGTCAAGCAGCGTAACGTAAATTAAAGTAAAATTACGTAGCGTAACGTAATGTAACGGGACGAAAAGCTACATAACGTAACGTAATTTAAGGTTACGTGAAGTAGCGCAACGTAATGTAAAATTACGTAAAGTAAAGTTAGATTATATTAGTAAAGCAACGTTAAGTAAATTTAGTTATCATATTTTTTATTTTTGAATTATCAATGTAAAATTAAAAATGTAAAGCTACGTTTAGTTGTGTAACGTAACGTTACGTAAATTAACCTAACAAGTAAGCTTATGTACAGTAACGTAGTAGAACGTAGAACAGCGTTGATTAACGACGAGTAACATGAAGTAACCTATATTAGTGTTAAGTAAATTAAATTTTTTGGATTCGAAACCAAGAAGACATTTAAAAAATTCATTATTTATTCATCCAATAAAATGTAATAAATCTTTTTCTAAACATTTAGTAAATTTAAGTGAAAATTGTATAAAAACTTAACAATTAATCAAATTGTCTTTGTTTTAGCATTGTTATCCAGCTTCCACTTAGCTGTTGTATGAGTATGCTTAGCTTCCCCAAAATTTGTTAAGGTTCAGCCTCATCTGTGCCCCAGCATCTATGTACATTAAAAGATATTAGCTAACTATTCACGTCCACTTTGTGTTCTCTTATACAAAAGATATGCACACACACACACACACACACAAACACACACTCGTACATTATATATTTTGTCGTGCATAATCTACCTTCCGCAATACACCTTCTTTTTTTTTTGTTTGTTCCGTGTCTCTCTGCCCCTTTAGTGTACATCTTTTGTGCTAACAGCTTGATATAGCAAAACAAATGACTTAAGACACAAACTAGCTGCAATTGACCCCCAAAAAGCAGCACTTAACGGTAACTCGCTAGCTGGCACTGTGTGTGTGTGAGTGTGTGTGACCTTCAGCAAACAAAATTCACTTATATATATATATATATTTTTTTTTTTAATTTTATTTTTTTTTCGTTTTTTGAAAACAACAACAACAAGAGCAACAATTTTCACACACAACGCCGAAGTGCTGCTGCCAAGTGCGTTTGTCCATTTACATAATTGTTACACGGACTGTTGCCGCTTGATGTCTGTGCCATTAACTAACTGCAGCGACTGTTGCTAGCGACAGCAACAATAACAACAACAACAACAACAACAACAACAACAACAGCAGCAGCAGCAGCAGCATTTCAATTTGCTTTTGTTGTTGCTCTTCAAAATGTAATTAACCTCAAGCTGGATCGTTTTTTTTTTTTTTCTTTTTCGTTTCGACCTTTTTTTTGCGTCATTTTAAGAACTGCGACTACTACTTCAAGTAATTAAGCAAAGCTAAAAGTTCATGTTAATTGTCCAGCACGACAAAACTACAGCAGGTACACACACATACATACATACGCACACACTCGCACACACACACACACGCACAACAATTATGCCCCGAAAAGGTCAAAGACTAAAAGAATTGTCAAGCATGGACTGGCCAGGGCCTGTGATATGAGTACGGGGGGTGGAGGGGCAAGGCAAAAAGACAGAATAGAGTGCTTCGTTATATAGATAGTGAAGAGGTTCAGTGGGGGCTTTCAAGAGCTGGCTGAGAGGGGATGGGGGGGGGGGGCTACAATCTGAAGTTGAGTCATTGAGTCGGGCCGCTTTTGTTGGTTTGTTGGGTTCTGTCGCACGGCGGAAGCAACGAGCGACAAAAACAAAAACAAATTTTTTTTTTCGTTCTTTTTCGTTGTTGTTGGCTTTGTTATTGCGCTACCCAATCTGGCTCCTCCCCTCTGACTCTCTCTCTCTCTCTCTCTCACTCTTTCTCTCTATCTCTTTCGGTCTGTCTCGTTCTTTTTCTATAGCTCACTCACTTGCGCTCACCTGTTTTTTTTTTTTTATTATTATTTTAGCAAAATGCCGTTAGTTTTGTGCGAACACACGGTGTGAATGATACTTTAATTACACGAGCGCAATAACAAAAAAAAAAAAAATAAAAATAAATAAAAAAGTTCAGAGAGAGAAAAAAAAAACAAAACAAAAACAAAGAAAAGAACTTGAATTATAATGAAAATTAAACATGCACAGATTTTGGCTAAGTGGTCAGAGAGATAGAGTGAGAGGAAGAGGGGGAGAGGGGGAGACAGAGAGAGAGAGAGAGACTGAGAGAGAGAGAGGAAGAGAGTAGAAATGGCAGTCAGCTTGAATCAAAGATAGTTTTCTAGATGCTTCTGTCGAAACATGTAAACAAAACAAGCAACAAATTTCAATTGCAAAAAAAATAAAATAAATAAATAAATAAATACGTAAATAAATAAAATAAATAAATAAATAAATAAATAAATAAATAAAAATAATTATAATTAATAATAAATACATTTAAACTATAAGAAAACAAATAAATTAAATAAATAAATAAATAAATAAATACATAAATAAATAAATACATCAATAAATAAATAAATAAATACATCAATAAATAAATAAATAAATACATCAATAAATAAATAAAAATAATAATAAATACATTTGAACTCTAAGAAAAATAAAAATATAACTGAAATCAAATTTGGAGAATCTTAGCTTACGCATAGAAATTTATATATATTTATATATTTATTTTAAAATATCCTCAATTTCAAGCTTAACCAAATAAGAGAAGAACAAATGTTTGAATGGAAAATATATAGTATATGTCTCGAGAATTATGTAAATAAAGAATATTGTTGCTAAGGTACCAGAGACGAAGTTACATATGATAGCTGAGGCATCAGAGATGTGAATGCCAGTAAGTTGAACCACTAGGCTGTTGAAAGCTTTGTGTTGTGGATGACAGTATGGCCGTGTCGGAGAATTATGTAAATAAAGATATCGATTGGCATTATCGATAATTGCTAAGTGTAGTCCATGTTCGTAGTGTTGGAAAGTGGCAATGAGTGAGGTTGCCAGAGCAAAAGAAAGTTCATTAAGGCGACGCCGTTTGCATTCAGACGATGCGAATGAAAATCTAGATGAAGACCCGACATATACATATATGACGAGATCTATTTATTAATAAAAAATATTACAAGTTTTAAATGACAGTTACATATAGTATTTGTTTCACAATTTTGTATACCCAGAAGCCAATGAAAATGGGAAATCAGCGATAGTTTTGTGTGTGAAATATATGTAACAGACAGAGGGAGGCGTGGCAGTCCCCATAAAGTATGTAGTATATACTTGATCAGGGCGATGAGCTGAAGTGATATGAGACTTGTCCGTCTATCCGTTTGTCCTTCGGCTTGAGCGATCGATAAATCTATTGAAATTGATTGAGCCTTGCATAAGCTTGGAAAACAAACTTACAAACTGTACAATAGTCTTCTAGCAATACATCTGATATAGAACATAATTATATAGCATACTATTAGCATACAAAATTATTTAGTGAATCAATTTCTACTAAGGCTATTCATTAATACAAATAATTATAATTCGTAAGCTGAGTTGTACAATGCGCGGAAAATTGAGAAAAAAAAAAGAAAAACTTTTTGAACTGTTTATTTTTGTATGTACGATAGATTTAAAACATGAAGTTATTGTAACGTTATGTGTTTTGATTTGTCGATTTGAAATAAATAGCATGGCAGCCTCCCAAACACGTACAGAACACATTTGGCTATCTCATTCCGTTTGTCGTTCCATTGGCGTATTATGATGCAGTTGCTGTCGCCGTTCGCCATCGTAGAACTTAAGTCCGGCAAAATGCTCAATGTCTCGTATATTGGACATGAATGAGCTTAAATCTAAATTGCTTTCGATTTCGGTATTTGGCACAACATAACCCTCCATATAGGGTAAAAATTCCTTATCCTTGCATTCGGCAATTATCACTTTAAAGAAATGTGTCGGCACGGCCACCGTATTCATGCCAATCACCTGATGCCTAATTGCCCAATTGCGAAAGGTGATGCGTTGTGGCATAAATAGTGGACCCGTATATACATATACTGAACCGCATTTAACTGTCAACTCTCGTACATATTCCTCCAGGCGTTCCCATATTTTCGATTTGAGCCCTTTACACACCGGCGCTATATTTGGCATGATGAATGTCTCATCATATTTCAGTTGATCACAGCAATAGTTTTGCGGCGATGCCATATGCCCGCCCTCCCAATCGGTATTCTTATAGTCTCGCTGAGTGGCACGAAATATAAGTGGAATTTGGGAATCGACTTGATATTCTGTTGGCAATTGTCCAATATCCGATGTGGGTTTGGTTAGACAATCGCTCTCCAAATGCTCGCATACCCAGTGAGCGATACGATTGCGTCTATCATAAGATAGCACAAAATTGCGATAAACATGTATGTCATCCAGACCGGGAAATCCATATTTCATCAGGGTGGCCACATGGGTGGGTTCTGGCTCAGGCACCGGCTCATTGCCCAGTGAGAAGGTGAAGAACATGGTCTAAATGGGCAAATCAAAAAGTGATTTAATTGTTATCAATTTAATGTTGATCTAGATGTTATCGTCAGCTTACCACAGTATTCATGTTGACCTGAAACCATTTAATATAATTGGCAAATACGGAATCTGTTACCTCGGGTTCTGTTGATGTCGCCGTCTGTGTTGAATGATCTCCGCTCGGACTGTTAACTGATGTTGGCTCGACAACATCGACGGTCTCATTGTTGCCCGTTTGAGTTGGTGGTTGAACGACCAGTCTTAACTAATTCCAAAAATCATCGATCATTATCAATTAATATTGTGAATAACAATTTACATATCGAGTACTACTTACTGCCTCAAAGATCTGTTGTCTACGTTGAAAGATATATGGATCATTTTCCATTGTTGACTGTAGATTACGATACGAGCTATCCTGTTGTATGACTGCACCGACTAGAAATCCCAAGAAGCCGGTCATTACAGCCAACGATATGGGCAGTGTTAATGGCAGCATTACCATTAAGTCCTATGACATCAACATATAGAATTTGTTTCAAACAGATTGGCTCAAGATCGCGTTGGGAGGCTGCAGCATGCAAAAAATTTCTAAAAAAAAAAAAAAAAGAAAAAGAAAATGTACTATTTAAATGCTCTGTGCAAACCCCCCAAGTAGTTACGTCATTTTGATAACTTTTAATTATTAATTTGTAGTTAGCTGAAGAAAATGAAATATAAATCAAATGTAATCAAGTATAACATATTGAGACTCAAGGATTGCTGAAATTTCATATGAAATATTTCATTTGTGAACGACATTTAAAGCTAAAATTAATATTGTTTTGGGAAAACCCAAAATTTAGCAATATAAGCAAATATAGTTCTCTAAGAACTAGGCAACTACTGAGAGAACAGACTCTACCAGAGTTGAAAATTGTTGTATTTGGATACTACTATAATCGAGAATATATATAATCTAAAAAGATGGAATTCTCATAGAACTCTCAAATTATTATTGCTAAACCTAACAAATAGTATATGTGAACTCGATTTAAACTAAGTATCTAGATAGTTCCTTGAAGAGTTCTATAAGAACTCAGCAAATACTGCGTCAACAACTAATCAATTTTATACGTAAATAATACATAAAAAAATAATCGTAATTATTATAAAACTTATGGCAAAAAGCTGCTTATAAAATATATATATATATAGGAATAGTTCTGCATGAGATCAAAAATAATTGCATTTGCCGAAAAATATTCTGTATGCGGACATTTAATTTGCAATCAACTTTGTAAATAATTTTTATAAATATAAAATCATATAGCGATTCTAAAGGAACTCAGTAAAAAACCCAAGCGTAGATTGTACTTGAACTATAAAATTATATATATCATTTATTATATATACTAACTAGAAAATTATATATAAATACACTCAAGGAAATATGTGTAATTTAGCTTTAGAATGTAGTAAATATGAATTGCAAAATATTTTTATAAATATATATATTGTAGTTTCATGCAATTAAGACCTTAATTTGCAGCTAGGCATTTTTTTTTTCAGTTATGCTCTAATGCCAGATTTTATGTACACTCAAAAACAACAGCAAATATACGTTGCACGCCCCTTTGGGGCAAACCTTCCCCAAATTGACCCTCACCCAAATTGTGAGAGCCGAGCACAGCCCTGGCACGCAAAACTAACGCAGCGTCTGCTAAACTAACTGCCCATTTAACAACACTGATGCATGGATGTACAGACATTTATTTATTAATATGCGGCTGCAATACAAACACAAAACTTATATAAATACATATATATATCTGTACTATATAAATATATGTATATGTGGGCAGCTCAACAGCCGCCATCAGCCATGAGAAGCACGAGAATTTCGCATAAATTTACTTTTGAGACAGAGTCTGAAGAAGAAAAATTAATGCAAGTGCGCTACAAAGTTAATGCGAGCTGTGAGTTAGGAACTTTGAAAATATTTCTTAATATACACTCGCTGGCAGTTCAAGCGTACAGAATTAATGTGAGATTTGAGCGGCCAGCAGCTGATGGTATCTAAAAATGTATAGGAATACTGAAAAGTAAGCAACTGTTTGCTAAAGTTCATGTTAAAGTTAACGTCAACATGAATTTGTAGCTAACAATTTTAATTGCCAAAGGAATCGTAAGTTTGAACTTGGTTAGAGCATTATATAAGATTATAAAAGAGTAGAAAAAACTAGAGAATTTCTAACTTGAAGTTAAAGTTCATGTTAGCTATGCTTTGGCTTTGTAGTGATATTAATTTAAAATAAAAAAAATATTCAAATTAATATTAAATGAATCTATGCAAACGAAATAATATTTAATGGTAAGTTTAAGATACGAAATAAAGTAAAACATAAAATAAAAATATATTAAATTCTCATGTTAATGTTGCTGTTAAGCTCTTTTTTGCATATAAATTCAGATGGGATATTTCCAGATCATAGGAATGTCCAACTAGGGGGCAACACTGATACTACCGATTGGATATATTCTTTCAGATTATTCATTATAATCATAGTATATTTAAATTAACTTTATGCTAACTGAAAGTAAAATTCTGCCAGCAACTAGAGTGACTCTTAGAGCAAGAAAATTAGTAAAAGAGTATTTGAGCATTGTTAATTTAATATTCAACATGATTTTCATGTGAGAATAACCGCAATTGTGGTAAGCCACAGTCGAATTGGGCGGAAGCCACAGTAAACGACAAACAATAAAAATAAAGTTGAAGAAAAAATTTAAACTAGAACCCAAAAAAAAAAAAAAAAAACCAGAGGGAGAAGACGATGCTTTTAAAACTCAAACAAAGCAGCTCGAAACCAGCTGTAAATAGTCGTCAAAGCATTTTTGTGACGTTTTATTGTTTCCGATAAAGAAACCAAGTTATGAACTATGATGCGAATTGATGGCACAACCACAGATCGAAAGATCAACCCAAAGAATAATAACAACAATAATGAAGAAGTGGAGGAAGATATATATATATATATATAAATATATATAGTTAGTTGCCTCGAAACCGGTGACAAGTCGTAAAAGCAAACAAACCGACAACAAGTGGCAAAACTCATTTGACTTCCGAACTTTCAAACATCGAAGTTTTGTAGCTTCCATAGTCATTATCATTATTCATCCCGTCTAGCCCACACCCTGTATTCTGTATTTGATAATGAGCTAAAGGCGACAAATTATGTGCATGCCGTACAAGCTTAGCTCTCGATCAATTGAATTTCGGATTTGGGAAGAGTCGAAAGAATGAAACAGAGTAAAAAACCAACACAGGGGGGGCCCACGTTCCAAGTTCCGAATTGCATGATGTGTGTGTGCGTAGGCATATGTATATATATATATATATATATATATATATATATATATATATTATCATGCCCAAGGATTGTGTTGTATATAGCTGAGAGATCAATGCTTGCTGGCTGGGTGGCATGCGATGACAGTGGGCCGTAATCTGATGAGCTCTAAATGCTGTCTCATTCAAGAGCTGAGCTGTTAATGTAAACTCTTCGCCTCCACAAAGCTTAAACGAGCTAAACGAGAGCTACTATCAAAAGAAAAGACTGCTTAACATATGAATTGCTGTGATTGCATGCAAATGTGGATCGAAAATGTTTAATGAACTCCATATGGAACTCATTTTAATGAACTCGCTGCAATCTAGATTTCACTTTACTTGAGCTTAGCTGAAACTGGTTGCGAATTATAAGCTAGCTTACATGTAATATGCTCTCCTTACTTCCTTTTTTGATGTGCCCTATGGATACACTATATCAATGAACAAACATGTTTTACATAGTTGACTTGGAAATGAATATATTATATATTATATATTATATATATTATATATTAACCTATATCTAAATGCTATACTATATTCTATATATATTCTGTACAACTTTAGCAAATCTAAATTATGTTTGATCCAATGAAATTTGCCACACACAGTCGCATGCATCACGCATGTGGCAACAACTCAGGAAAATGTTGTTGCTGCTGCTGTTGTTGTTGTTGTTGTTGTTGTTGCAGGCATGCTGCTGTCAAGCCAGCTGGAATTTGAAGTGTTTAGCATGGTAAATGTTGCGTTTATAAATTTAAAAACCTATAATAAAGTCATTTGCTCAAGCCATGTGCAACAGGCGGTGGTTGCTGCTGTTGCTGTTGGTGGTTGCTGTTAGCTGTTTGTTGTTCTTGTTGTTGTTGTTGTTGTTGTTGATTTTGTTGCTTCTGCGGGCAGTTGGGCAAATTCGGTGTTGGCCAGGCGCAGCAGACGAGCCTGATGACAGGCAACAGACTGAAAGCCAAAGAAGCGACAAGTACAACAGCAGCAACAACAACAGCAACAACAGCAACAACAACAATGACGATAACAACAACAACAACAACTACTTGTTGCGCTGATTATTGTGTTCAATTTTAATTTGTGCAACATTTTGTGGCCGAAAATTGTTTTTATTTATTTATTTTTGTTATTTAAGCGCGCGCGCGCGCGTTGTTGACAATTGATCTGATTGTTGTTGCTGCAGTAGCAGCAGCAACTGTTGCTCGTTTTCTATATCTGCTGGCTATCTACAGGCGCAATTTCTCAGCACTGATTGCTGGCGACTTTCTTTTAACCGTTTGAACCGTGTCAAGAACTAAATTTCGTATGCATTCAAATAGCATTTCAAATCAACAAACCAAAAGTGGAAAACTTGCAAATTTATTTAATCTCAATTTAAGCAGCATTTAAGACGCGTGTATGCCCACACACAAAACGGGGAGGGGGGGAGCAAGCACTTATACCAAATACAATTTAATGAAATGTTTTCTTAATTTTTTTTGTTCATGCAAAACACACACATTAAACACATCAACAACAATGAACAGAAATTAATAATAATAATAATAATAACAACAAGCAGAGACCATATAACACATGCATCAAATACACCGCATCAAGCCATATAATGATAATGCGAGTACGTATAACAAAGCCAGCTGCGCCTGCGCATATTTTGTCGTTTATATACTCTACAGTTGGGGTACATCAATTTGTTGAAGTGATAGGTGAGAAAACAATTAGATTGGCATATAATTAGGGTGAGCTGAGATATGTTTAAAAGCTTTTATTGCTAAGAATTATTGGACCAGGAATTGATATAAAAGTCGTAAACTTGCCTAAATGAGCTTAAGCTCATAAATTTTGATTGATTTTATTGAAGGCATGAAACGGATGAGAAAAAATGATTTTTTGAAAGGATTTCGAAGATTTTATAAAACTGTGGGCCAATTATACAAATAACTGATAGAGGAAATACTATGAAAGGGCCAACTTAAATATATAAAAATATAAATAATAAAAAATATAAAATAAAATATATAAAAATAAAAAAAAAATAAAATAAAAAAAAAATAAATAATAAAAAAAATTAAATTAAATTAAATAAAAATTTAAAATAAAAATAAATAACTTTAAAAAAAATTATATTAAAAAAAAAAAAAATTACAAGACGTTCATACGGATAGAGAGACTAACAGAGAGACGGGCAGACAGACTAGTCAGCTAAGTCGACTTAGCTCATCGGCCTGTCCAAGAATAATTTCTAATGGGTTCTGGGTATAAAAGCTAGTTTGTTTATATTCCAAATTCTCGAATCTAGAATATCAATTGCATTAATTTTTATATTTACTTACATATTTTTTTTATTTACGTATAGTCATTAATTTGTTAAAATATATTAAATTTTATTATTATTATATTAAATATATTTTGAACGATCCGAATTAAAATTTCTTCCCAATCTGCATATAAATAATTGCAAGGGCTTTACATTATCAGGGACTTTAATCTACAGTGATTTCAAGCCACCACAAAATTATCGTTAATTTAAAATAAAAAAAGGAAAAAACTATTATCATATCTTATATATATATAAATATTTATTTAATTATTTAAAGTTATTTTAAGAGCTTCAACTTTTATCTCTAAAAAACTAAATCATCAAGAATTGCTCGGCAACAGTTTACTTGAAACTCGATCAAGGAAGTGTTTTTGATAGCAAACCCTGGACAACTTTCAACTTCAACTTTTCCAACTTCTTTCTATGCGAATATTTTGTTTCAAGATCAGTTAAGCATATCCCATTGCGAGACAGTGTGTGGACTCTTCGACAAGCTACAAATTTTCGTATATATATATATATATTTTTTTTACACTGTTGAGAGAGCGAGCGAATTGCGCGTGAGCACACATTCAGTTACAGATACGTTTAGAAGATATACATATATATATATATATATATACATATATCAGATACATTTCAGACGACGATTGGGATTCAATTTCGGATACAATTTCAGTTGGCTATTGTTGCTGTTGTTGGATTTCTCACAATTAAGCAGACAATTTGTTGCCGCCATTAAGCGAGCGCAGGCGAACAAGTAATCAAGGCGCTGACAAAACCAAAGCCCACAACAACAAAAACAGAAACAAAAGCGCCGAGCCAACCCAAACAGTCCGAATAACCCGAACCCGAACAACCTGCAATCGCAAATGTCTGACAAACATACACACACAAACAGACACACATATTTTGTGGCGCAAGCCTATATAGAGGGCATAGCAATTGCTTTAGCAAATGTATTTGTTAATTATCAATATCGGATAACATTTAGCGATTTTTGCCTAAAATGATTTCACGATTTGCACTTTAAGCTCTAAGTTTATCGATTATAATCGATTCCTACCTATCGATAACTCTCTAGATGTATGCCTAACATTTTTTATGCCTCTTCATTTTAGCACACAACATATACTATTAGAGCTCAGCAAATTTGGTATGTATGTAAGTTCTTCTATAACTATCATTTGAATAGTCTATATGAAAGTTAAGAGCTAGATTTTAAATTTAGCTAATATTTTAAATGAATGAAGAGATTTTTTTGGTTAACTTTTTTTTTTTTTTTTTTTTTTTTTTTTTACAATTTTTGTTAGAGTATCTGCATGTCCATATCACTCGTATTGTTTGCAGCCAACGCAAAATGGCAATTTGTTGGCCCCTCGTTGTTTGGCCCCCGCACCTATTGCCAGGGCAGCTATCGTCATCGTCTAAATTTGATGCCGAGTGCTTTTTAATTGTCAGCCTCAAGTGCTTTTCGAATGTGCGAACTTAATAAATCTTTTTCAATATTGTATTTGTACCGTTTTATATATATATATATATATATATATATATATATATATATATATGTATCTCATTGGGCACCGCATTTTGGTTCGCTCAATTGAACTGCGTCAAGTGACAAGACAAGACAACTTGAGCGGCTTTAGATATGCATATCAGTTGCCTGAAACAATCAATTTGTTGTATTTATTTTGTTTAACAACGCCCTTGGCAATCAATTTGCCACAGTCGCACAGGTGGGCAGCTGCTCAGCTGGTCAACTGGCCTGGCTCTGTGTCTCTCTCTCCCTCTCTCTCTCTCTCTCTCACTCTCTGTGGTCAGGTGGGCAGGCTTGGGAGCAACAGGTGCCTGGCTATGGACTTGAATCTATTTAAATGCCTTAAATGTTTGAGTCAAATTTCAAGAATTCGTTAACATTGTGCATAATGGATTGCTGTGATTACTTTGCTTTTGCATTTATTACTAATATATCGAAAAAGAAATAATGTGAATATGGCAAGTTTGATATAGAATTATTCTGATATTAGCTTACTTCTCTTAGAAGTTTACTTTTCAGATAGTTCTATTATGTTTGACTGTAGCTGACAATTTTATATTATAACACAATTATTTTCGATTACATTACAGGTAAATCTATGAATATCTCTCCAGTAATATATTGGAGCTGGTAAAAAATATATCGTTTATCGAATTAATTGATATATATCGATCGTAAGCTCTATTTGGCTTAGCATATTTCTTTGTCACATGTTTTTTTTTTTTTAATCAAATTTTATAGAACGATATTTAATATATCGATGCATGTTTTTACTATCGTTTATCGTATTAATTGATATATATCGATCGTAAGCTTTTTTTTTTTAATCAAATTTTATAGAACGATATTTAATTTATCGGCAGAAGAAGGCTTGATATATTTCATATTGGATATTTATTTTTGACAAAAATTATAAGCAGAGTAAAAAATCTGCATTATGCAATATGAAACCTTTATCTAGAATCTCTAGGTGGTAGACATGGTAGCTTCCTTTCTTTTTTCAATATCTTTTTAGCCTGAAACAACTTGTACTACTTTAAGAATGATATATGCATATATGACACTCTGTAAATAGTTTTTGATTTGTCTACTATATGATTGGCTGGAATTAGACTCTGGGCAATCAAGCTACCACAGTGTCATGGCAATACAAACTGATTTACTTATTGGCTGAGATAATTTAGTTGGTGTGTATAAATTAAACAGTTTTATTGAGTATGCATTTCGGTTAGTTGTGAATTGTGAGTTGTATATACGAATGCGAATGCGAATGCGATAGCGTTTGCTATGGATGCTAAATCAGAACTTGTCTTGAGTGGCGAGTGAGCGAGTGAGCGAGTGAGGCTGGCAGTGGCAAGGCTGTTTTGGCCAGATGCAGATGCAGATGCAGCAGGCAAAACAGCTGCCAGTTAAGCATTTGGCCAATATGGTATGCCTGTAATACCAGTTGTGTTGCATTAACCAAATACCCTTTCCAATGACAAAGCTCCAACCCGGTTATGCACATATGCGCATATGTATTTATAGATAGATCTTTTCTGCATCTTTTTGTGCGTTTGTCATTGGCGATTATGATTGTCGTCGCCCTGGCCAGGAAATGCGAGCCAATGGTCAATGCCTTGCAACTCGTTCCGGCAACAACAACAATAACAACAACAACTATGGTCTAACGCATTAAACATTGCAGTTAATTAGTCAAAATGTTGCCGAACCGGCGCAACAGGCACAACAACGAAATGTTTCTATTAACCTCATCCTCTGCTCTCCATATCTTTGTCTCTCTCTCTCTCACTCTCTGTCAATTTCTTTTACTCGCCCTGTGCCGTGATGACGGAAGAGAATCCCAGAATCCATTTGCACGCACTTAAATTGTTAAGCCTATTTAGCTGGAAAGTCTATTGATAAGTCGGAATGCATAAAAATTCAACATTAAATTAAGCAATTTATGGGTATCAAAGACGGCGACCGACCGACCGATCGACCCCATATGTCAGCAATCGTTCAATTTGTCTTTGGATACCCTGTAAAACAAACATGCGCACAATTGTAGATCATTCGATTGTTCATTCTTGCCTATGATACCCTGTAAAAAAGAGTGACGAACTGTTGACAGCTGTGAATGTTATCGAAATATATATAGTCAGCCTATAAACAGATTTATTTTTGAGTATAGCTTGACTTTTGTAAAATTCGAACAGAAATCGAATTTAAAGATCACATCCACTTATACAGGGTAACTTGCAGTCAATCATATATTGATTACACACATTTATGCTCCAATTTGTAGCAAGTGCTGCTCTCTAACGGCAATCGTTAAATGCAAATTTCCATCAGCAGGAGTCGCTGTCCTAAAGTTCGCTTCAGCTATAAAGTCACTGAAGCCAGATTTAGACTTTGAACAATAAAAGCTTTATGCTATAAATCGATATATGATCCGTATATATATATATGTATATATATATATATATGTATATTTGCTACTCGTTGTCATACGTATCACGTATTTCATGGCAGAATTGCTTTTGGCATTTGTATTGTTTGTGGGGAGCACATTATGAATGGAGCATACCAAGCAGCTATTGGGGATTCGTATAGTTGGAATCGCACTAAGCCTATCAGAAGAGATCGCTTAGATAGGTGCGACATTTTGCACCTAGTTTGAGCAATAGATCACTTGAGTTTATAACTGCCAGAATCATTTGATTGGACTGAGTGAATGAGTGAGAGAATGAGTAAAGTGTTTGAATGATGGATTGATTGATTGAACAGTGAAATAAAATGATGATGATTGATCAATTATCTGGACTGATAGATTGAGTTGTGTAAAAGGCTGACGATTGTATGATTGAATGAAGGTATTGGCTTAATATTTGATGGATTTACTTAAGACTTCTGAATGACGCTAAAAGAATAAGGAATGATTGATAATATATGATTGATAGACTTAAAACTGTGTAATTGATTAATTGATAGATTGACGGACTTAGAAATTGAATGATTTTTTAGTGATTGAATGATTGATGGAAATGAATAAAAGATTGACTGATTGACTGATGGATGCATTGAGTGATTGATCAATGACTGATTGATAGCTTAAATGTTCTGCAATAGACTTTTTGATTGACTGACTGTCTTGGTGATTGACCAACTAGTTAGGTGTTGATTGATTGCTCTACTAATTAAGTGATGATTGATTGCATAATTGTTTGAACACAGTTTTTGATTATCGAAAAATGGAATTTATTTAGCTAGAATTAGCTGATTGGTTATTGTAATGATTGATTGATTGACTTCCAAATTAGCTGATTGACTAGCTAATAATCGAAATGATTCATTGATTTAGCGAATGTTTACATATGTGAATGATTTGCAGATGAACTCAAATTGAGAAACTTAATAATTGTTTATCTAATGGATTTACTAGCTCATTTAGCAAATTGATATTTATTTCTATAATTCAACTACATCAACTCTGAGTGCAATTTGCAATAGAATACAGTTACTATATATACATATATATATATATATATACATTTATTGAAATTACACACCAAAACTAAACAAAAAGAGCTCGTACGCTTAGCGCTTTGGCACTCGGCACTTGGCATGCGATAATGGCAGCTCGTATACGTATTTATCTGGTGTCTGGCCAGCTTGTTGTGCAAATTTAAACATCAAATTGATTTGAACATGAACGAAATCTATAACAGCGACAACAGCAACAACAGCAACAATTTCAATTGTCTGCAGCACGTTATCAGCTGCAGCAACAGCAACAACAAACAAGAGCTGGCTAAGAAAAGATAAAGCTAAAGTGTTTACGATCTGTTTAATGTTGTGCCACGAAACGCAAGGCACAACAATCGCCGTCACATGATGCGAGTTGTTGTTGCTGTTGTTGCAGCAGTTGTTGTTGTTGTTGTTGTTGCATGTTGCCAAAGTCTGGCATTGTGTCCATGTTGCAACAAGTCAGTGGGGCAGTCTATGCCGATCTGGAAAAACTTGTAACCTTGCAGCCTTGTCATCATCATCATCATCATCATTGAGCAGCAGCAGCATCATGATGATGTTGCAGAGGTTGGCATGCACCAGCAGCAAGCTCGATCGATTGAACGACCCACCGAACGAACGCGCAAATCTTGTTAGCATTTTTCAGCCATTTCCTTTTTGTGGCAAACAACTCTATGAGAAGGCAGCTGCATATGTGTCTGTGTGTGTGTGTGTGTGTGTGTGTGTCTACGTATGTGTGTGTGTGTGTGTGTGTGTGTGTGTGTGTGTCTACGTGTGTGTGTGTGTGTGTGTGTGTGTGTGGCTTGCTTCTAAAATTATGTTCGATATCAATTTCGCGTGGACACATGCCAACAGACACGCAACGCCACCAAACACGCGCACCACATTGCTCGCCCGTTGCCCCCCCCACCTCGGCTCGCCCTCTCTCTCTCTCTCTCTGTCTCTCTCGCCTGCCATGCATTTTGGCATGACTTTGGCATGGGGTTTGGCATGTGTTTTGCTTCATTTTTTGTTGTTTTTCTTTTTTTTAAACTGAATTTGTTCAAATAGAAATGGTCAGCGCTATGTAATTGAAAAAAAAAAAAAAAATACGCTAAAAAGACGCGCCTCAAGAAATTGTTGCTCAAGTTGCTTTTGCCTCTACTGCCCTCTATATGCTGAGCGATATATCTATCTGTTGTCCTCGTTCAGTAGGAAGTAATTACGTTTGCCGCAGCAATGTTAGCAAATCTCAACTCTAAAATTAGCGTATGCGTTGGTTAAATACTCACTTTGGCTGCATGGTTTCTGGTATTTTTGTTGCTGTTGTTGTTGTTGTTGCTGAAGCAGCAGGAGCAGCATCCAGTGGGCTGTGGACTTTGTTTGCTCAAATATCGAGTGCAGTAGCCTAACAAATGAGTTAGTTTACTAAAATGCTGATACTATTTTTGGGCGACAGTTGCAAAGAGAGTAGGAGTAGAAAGCGAGAGAGAGAGAGAGGGGGAGGGAGGGAGGGAGGTAGAGAGTATGTGATCTGTGGGTTGCTCTGTGTTTGTAGTAAGTCATAGCTGTTGTTAGAATTGTCGCAAATTTGTTGGAGCTTAGCGTAATAATAAATACCTAAATAAGGAACAGCTGATAAAAAATTTGTAATAACTTTTGCTTCTCAAAATAGTTTTATGATTCCATAGACATAAATACCTCACTTAAAAATCTCTAAATTCCTCTTAGAAATAAATATATCCTTGGAATATTTTAAAGCTCTTAGATTATATCATTTAATTAATGTCTGTTAAAATTATGTTAACTAAAAGTTAGCAGCATGTTAAACAGTAAATAAATATTTCATTAAATAAAAAAAAAAAGTTACTCTAAAAAGTCGAACTATTCGTAATGATTAACTAAAATGCTTAACACTTTCTAAACATGCTCTCAATTAATTTTCATAGCATAACATAACATATGTTAACAAGTTAATTGCAATGTTAAAGCGCTGCTGAATACATTGTTGAAATGTTAGACAATATAAAATGCTCTTGTGATATTGCTGCTTAGCTCAAGCACTGCCTAGTTCCAATTTCAATAGCTACATGATGTTTAATAGTATATGTAGCTCTCCTCGCATATTAACATACTTAACTTAACACTCGAGCTAATAACATAAATATGTTAAGACGAGCATTTGGCGAGTCATAGTTTATAGGAACGGCATGCGCACATGTTTATGGCAAGTGCTGAGCATGGCGAAAGATATTCGTATATGGGTCAAATCGTGGCACACGCCCCACACACACACACACACACACACGCACGCATACACACAGACACGAAGAGCTTCCCCTTGGGCCAGCGGTGTTGCACGCTTTGAACGTTTCATGGCTATTCATTTTGGCCATTTTGGTTAGCCATATATTTAGACGGCTCGATGCGCTAATAAAGTGCTCAAAACTGCACCACAGCAGGTGTGTGTGTGTGTGTGTGTGTGTGCTGCTGGTGCTGCTGTTGTGCTGGTGTGTGTGTGCGTGCTGCACATGCATAAACATGCATTCATAACTCTTCAATGATGAGTGCGGCTCGAACTGCTCTAGCCTTCAGTCGTGTCGGCAGTTTGATCATTTTTGCTTTTATCTCTCGCAAGAGCGTACAACATTTTAGATATCTGTGGCAAATGCATAAAATCTTATAATTTGCGCACGTGTTAATCAGACGGTGCGCTTCCCAGTTGCCAGCTGAAGCTGTAGCTGAAGCTGGCAGCATTGTAGCTTCAGCTGGCAACAAACACTTTTTGCTTTGAGAGACGAACGTTGCATGGCTAAGTAACAATTTTAGGCTAATGATGTGCTCATATTTAAGTTAGCTGAAACGCTTTTAGTGCAAAGCATAATTCAGCCTTGCCTCAACATGCAGCTGAGCTGAGATGCTGTGAAACTGAGCTTTTTGAATACCCTGTAAATTGCAATTTAACTGAGTAAATATAGCAAAAAAAAAAAAAAAAAGGCAAAGATATCTTTGCTCAATTTTAAAATAATTAATTAAAAATAATTTTTATTGTTACATTTTTATTTTGTATATTAGTTATTTATAAATAATATTTATGAATAAAAAATTATTTTTTGTCTTATATTTCGTTATCAGATATTATATTATATAAAAAAAATTATTATTATATTATTATTAAAAAAAAAATTTATAAAATTTTTTTAATATTAAATTTTTGTGTTTTTTTTTCTTATTATTTTTTTTATAATGAAATTGGTTTATTATTATTTAATTTTAATTTTTTACTACTTTTTCTATTTTTTGTATCATTCCCTTTTTGTTTTTATTTATTTTAATTTTTATAAATTATTTTATTTTATTCAATGATATTTTATAATTAGTTAAAAATTTTGTTTTGTTTTTATTCACATTATATTATATAACATATGTTTTATTTATTTAATAAAATTATTTATATGACATACATAAATTTTATTTAATACAAATCACAAAAAATAAGCTAATAATTATTTATAATAATAATTATTATTTAATTATTTTAATTAATTTCTATTTCTATTTGACAATATTTTTTTTTTTTTTTGGGGCTAAAAGAAATACTGATAGCTAAAAAGGCGTTTCTTGACTGAGTTCTCACTGCCTAAATAATATGATACAAAAAGCTTTAAGGCCAAAGCATCTCACTAGCGCCTTTGCTTTTACATTACAGGGTATATGCAGCCGTGTTGCTGCTGTGTGTTGTTGTTGTTCAGGTGCTCGGATGCTCAGGTGCTGGGGCTTGGCGGCCGGACCGCATGCTGTTGCATTTAATGATTGCACGCCTTGACTTTGGCAATAAAACAAATTTGTGCCCATAATTTTCGAAATTCAAATAACAAATGCAACAACAACAGCAGCAGCAGCAGCAGCAGCAGCCGCTGCAGTCGCCGAGTACCGGCGACAACGTTTGGGGATGCTAAATGCGAGCTGCAGTTTCTGAGATGAAAATGGAGTTTGGCCAAATGGCCATGGCCATGGCCACTGGCCACTGGCAATGGCCGACTCTCCGATTTCTGCAAGTCTTGGCAACTTGTTTGCATTGAAAATTTATTGTTACGCAGTTTTGGCCACTGGAATGGCCAGCTCTTGAGACAAGGCCAAGGAGCAGGTGGAGCGGGTTGGTGCGTTAGGCATGGCTTCTTGGCCAACGATTTATGGCATTGCTGCAATTGTTGCCAACTGTAAATGCTGCGGCAAACAAGTCAATTGAATTTATTTCGTTTATAAATTGCCTCGTCGCAACTGCAGCAGCCACAGCCACAGTCACTGCAGCAGCAGCATCAGCAGCAGCAGCTGCCTTCGACTGTTTGGCCAACGCCTCAAGTGTCAATTGCTTGGCATAGTTGCTGCTGCTGCAGTTGCTGATTGAATGCAGTCGCGTTGCCAAGACAAATCGCTGAGCGATTTGACAGGACACAACTAGCTAGCGCCCCAAACACAACAATTGCAACAACAACAAAAAGTAAAGACAAAAAAAAACTCTCGCAAATCTTGCACAAATCTATGCAGTAACTGCTGCCAGTTTCCTCTGCTCCTGCTGTGGTTGCTGCTGCTGCTGCTGCTTTGTTTATGCCCTGCAAAGTGAATTTAAAGATATATGGGGTATATAGTTGAATGCTGCAAAATATAGCCGATGAGCAATTGAAGTCGCGAGCAAAGTCGCTGATAAAACTGGGATACCCTTTGAAGTTAATTTCCACATCTCTCTCTCTCCCTTTCTCTCTCTCTCTCTCTCTCTCTCTCTCTCTCTCTCTCTCTCTCTCTCTCTAAGCAACAGGCTCATTTGTTATAGAAATGTTATATATTTAAATTATTCTACTTGTTTTTGCTACTTAAGCGATATTCGTAGCTTTTAAATAAAGAATCTATAAGTATCGATACTGTTTTATATGCTTTTCTTATAGACAGATGGGTAATCAAAATTACCTGCAGCAGTTATTATACTTATTTTTGATGAACAGTTTTAAGCTAACACTAATTTTCTGATGCTGTCAAGTCTCACTTTTTTGCCTTTAAATATAACTGAGATCGATAAATATCGATAACAGTTCATCATCATAATTAAACAGAATATAAATGTAATGGCAGCATTATACAAAATAAAGAATTGAAGAATCTAAAATTGAATCGCATGAAATGCATTCTATTTAAAAGTAATTCAATGCTCGATGCTACTGGATAACTAGAGGTCGAGCAGTGTCTGCAGTTAGGCCAGCATGCGCTCTCTTCTCTTCGCTGATTCTTCTTTTTGGAGATGGGGCAACACAAGTTTTGCAGCTGTGCCACACGGCGAGCGTGATTTACGCTTTTTCCGCTTGCTGTTTGTTGGTTTGTTTGTTTGTCGTTTGTCGTTGTCTTGTCGTTGGGTTGTCGCGCTGTTTGGTCGCTGTCGCTGTTTATATTTGTGGCTATCCGAAAAGTCAACATAATGCAATTTGCATATGACTCCAATAAAATAATGCTTCCTTTCACAAACAAAAAAAAAACCCCTGGAACTTTCAAATTGCGAGCACAACACATCAAACACACATAGACTATACGCACTATACACGCACACATGCACACTTGCTCTAAAATTAGCGCAAAAAAAAAGAAAAGTTAAATTTCCTTGCGCTCAAACAAAAGACTTAGGCAACGAACTTGCTTTCATAACACACTTGGACACAGCCACCGACTGGAGTCAAGCGCCTCTTAACAAATTATTGATTTATCGCCAGCCAAATAATAATAAAACACACACAAAGACCCGCACACACACACACACACAAAGTGAGTTGTGGTTGTTGTTGTTGTTGTTGTTGTTAGAGTTTATGGATTTTTACTTGAGAGTTGACAACCAAATTTTAAAGAACTTGCTTCATAAACTCTGTGTGGCTTGCCAGATGCTCATCTGCTTGATGGCTTTTTATGTCTGCCAACATAAAATGATCTGTTTTTAAAATACCCTGTATGCTTTTATAGAAGAGGTGTATATGGGTTGCATGATATATGTATGCATTTATTATGCTCCAAATATTCTGAGCTTGAAGTGTCTTTTAAGCTTCATAGACTTGATAGACTAAAGAGTAAGACTTTGCATATATTCCTTGATTAATATTCTCACTATATACATGATATAGAGTATTAAATTGTTTAAACAATAGAGTATTTAGAAATCGATACTTTTTCTCAATTTGAAAGCTGTGCAAATGTCGCCTGGAAAAATTTTGTTTACCTTTTTTTTTTTTTTTCTTTGAGCTAGTTCGATTTGTTTCCTATCAATTATTATAGGGTATCAAACAGTTGACATAATTTCACTTCCTTCTGACTCTTTCATATTTGCTTTTGCCCCTGGCGAGCCAATTTAGTTTGCTACGATCGTAAAATATTTAAGTGCCAGACAATTAGTCATGACATTTGAAAAAAAAAAAGCAACGGCTCAGCATATAAGCTAAACAGATAGCTATATCTGAGTATACATATAGGTATGTTTAGCTTATGCTGTGTATGTGAATCTGCTGTCTGGTTATAAGTAGGATAATAGCACGAAATGTCTGCCAAAATATGTGACTAGAAGATGTTCTATAAGAGACTGAAAGCTTGCCAGAAATTTGCAAGAAAAGCATCGTAAAGAAGGCCATTGATATATGCATATATACAAATTTGATTAGCATTAAAAAATGTAAATGCATTTTTAAATATACAAATAAATAAATAAAAAAATAGTAATAAATAAATTTAAAAAAAAAATTATAATAATAAATTAAAAATAATTTCATAGTTGAAATCAATTGAATATTAAAATTTACGTAGCTTCAAATTTACAACAAATACTAGACAAATTTTATATTGAAAAGCTTAACTATATACATATATATACTGCAAATCATATACAGATATATATATAATACAAAATTTAATATATAATTAATAACACTTCGAACAGCCTTGTTAGCAAAAAAAATATTTCTATTGCAAGCTCAACTATGGCGAAAGGCTATATGAGAAAATATTTATAATCTAATTAGCTGAATTGAAAGGACAAATGTGGAGTTGCTTTGCCAAAGTGATTTCTAGATATGGTTTAATTAAAACTTCATGAACTCTTCATTAGTTATATTAATTAATATTAAGCAGCAATTGTTGCTGCTGCTGTTTGCTGTTTGCTGTCGCCTGTTGCTGCTGCTGCTGACAATGGCAACTGTTGCTCTGAGGCATATCAGAAATGCCAGCGAGTGACTTATTGACGCAGCATGATACACGATATTGCGGCAACAATTACACACGACTTTAAACTGGGCGATAGATGTATAGATGTATAGATGGATGGATGGATGGATGGATGGATGGTAACATATATTGTTTGTGTGGAGTTGAACAATGACAATGACAATGACAACTTGGTGCGTCAGCTCACGTACGCAATTGCGTTGATGATTGGAAAACGAAAGAAAATACCAGCCGATGATATTCTCAAAGACAACGCCCGTTCAGTGAGATATTGAGTGGGGAAGAGAAGGTAAAATAGAGAGAGAGAGAGAGAGAAAAATAGAGAGAGAGAGAGAGACGGTGAGGTAAATGGTGAGGGGGTGAGGGAGAAGTGTATGGGGAGAGGCAGGGTGCTGAGAGACGGGCCACGTTGATCTAGAGTCCATGTCCCAGTCGCACACATTGCTGCGCATAGTTCATTCAGGCAACAACTGTGGACCAATTCCACGAAAGTGATTGATTACAATCGAAATGCGGCACAGAGCAAAATGCAGAGCAAGGCGGCCAAAGCGATCAATTAAAACGACTGATGATGATCAATTATCGGGCAAAACTAAGAGGCTCTAAAATGAAATCAAATGTTGACATTAAATGACGCCTAAATACTCTAGCTGACAGAAGGAAAACTATATAAACTGATCTATATAATATTATAGTGTTTATTTGATTCATTTTCTATTTTCTATTTTTTATTTTATATTTTATATTTTATATTTTATATTTTATATTTTATATTTTATATTTTATATTTTATATTTTATATTTTATATTTTATATTTTATATTTTATATTTTATATTTTATATTTTATATTTTATATTTTATATTTTATATTTTATATTTTATATTTTATATTTTATATTTTATATTTTATATTTTATATTTTATATTTTATATTTTATATTTTATATTTTATATTTTATATTTTATATTTTATATTTTATATTTTATATTTTATATTTTATATTTTATATTTTATATTTTATATTTTATATTTTATATTTTATATTTTATATTTTATATTTTATATTTTATATTTTATATTTTATATTTTATATTTTATATTTTATATTTTATATTTTATATTTTATATTTTATATTTTATATTTTATATTTTATATTTTATATTTTATATTTTATATTTTATATTTTATATTTTATATTTTATATTTTATATTTTATATTTTATATTTTATATTTTATATTTTATATTTTATATTTTATATTTTATATTTTATATTTTATATTTTATATTTTATATTTTATATTTTATATTTTATATTTTATATTTTATATTTTATATTTTATAGTTTATATTTTATAGTTTATATTTTATATTTTATATTTTATATTTTATATTTTATATTTTATATTTTATATGTTATATTTTATGTTTTATATTTTATATTTTATAGTTAATATTTTATAGTTTATATTTTATATTTTATATTTTATATTTTATATTTTATATTTTATATTTTATATTTTATATTTTATATTTTATATTTTATATTTTATATTTTATATTTTATATTTTATATTTTATATTTTATATTTTATATTTTATATTTTATATTTTATATTTTATATTTTATATTTTATATTTTATATTTTATATTTTATATTTTATATTTTATATTTTATATTTTATATTTTATATTTTATATTTTATATTTTATATTTTATATTTTATATTTTATATTTTATATTTTATATTTTATATTTTATATTTTATATTTTATATTTTATATTTTATATTTTATATTTTATATTTTATATTTTATATTTTATATTTTATATTTTATATTTTATATTTTATATTTTATATTTTATATTTTATATTTTATATTTTATATTTTATATTTTATATTTTATATTTTATATTTTATATTTTATATTTTATATTTTATATTTTATATTTTATATTTTATATTTTATATTTTATATTTTATATTTTATATTTTATATTTTATATTTTATATTTTATATTTTATATTTTATATTTTATATTTTATATTTTATATTTTATATTTTATATTTTATATTTTATATTTTATATTTTATATTTTATAGTTTATATTTTATAGTTTATATTTTATATTTTATATTTTATATTTTATAGTTTATATTTTATAGTTTATATTTTATATTTTATATTTTATATTTTATATTTTATATTTTATATGTTATATTTTATGTTTTATATTTTATATTTTATAGTTAATATTTTATAGTTTATATTTTATATTTTATATTTTATATTTTACTTTTTATATTCCATATTCATTATTTATTGTTTTTCTTTATTTATTTCTGTCTCCTTTAATGACAAAGTTAAGTTACTCTCTAGCTTCCAGCTAGGAGCAGTGCAAATGCCGCAAATGCCCAGTCTCAATACCAATGCCAATCCCAACTGGCCAAGTCATGATGCGTTTCCAGCATCTGCAGCAGCAGCAGCAGCAGCAGCTGCCGGCGCACTTGATGCAAGTCAAAGCAAATGTCTATGAGGACGATGACGATGACGTTTACTGTTCACATTTAACATTCAGCAGCCGCAGCCACAGCCACAGCATCACCATCATCTTTATCATCTAATTCTCATTCTCTGCCACGCTGCTTGTCATTGCCTCAACGTTCATGTTATTGTTGTTGTTGTTGCAACAATTTTAACACATCATGTGGCGGCTTAAAGTGTTCACCTTGATCTTGCGCTAGCCCCCCCAACCCCAAAACACCTTTTGGCTCTCTTATGTAACTAGCATCAGGCCCAACCTTCAAATGAAAATTGAATATATGCTTCAAGTTGACAACCTTTGCTTGATTGACATACGCGCTCAAGGAAATTGACCACGATTTCTATATAACAAAAATTTTCGTGTATATATCTAGTAAAAGCAGCTAAGGAATTGGGGATGCTTCTGAAAAATAAAAAAAAATGTTTACTCAATGTGTAAAAGAAATTGCCTCTCTACTACTACTAGAGACTTGAAATTGTAATTGTCTAGAGGTTTTGAGTCAATCACTAAATCCAAATTACTTTTATCTCCAGCCAAATGTTCGAAAGTAGTTCGAAAAATATCCGAAAGATATTTGAACTCTCATATTCATATTGTTCTCACTCGACAATTTACTAAAGATTTATTTTCATTGTTTTATAATTTGTACTCAGCTTTTGTTTATGTGTTGGATAATTATGTTTTCCGCAAAGATTTTCAATTGAAAATTATGTTTTCAAGTATTTAAACTGGTGAGCAGCCCACGTTTTGTTATTGTTGGCTTAACCCACCCACTGCTTGGCAAATTCTCAGCATATTATTCACTTGAGAAATTGTGAATGAAAGTAAAGCAATTGAATGTGAATTAAATTATATTGTATAGTAATTGAGCCATAGTTCGAATGCAGACTTCAAAGTTGCGCATCGATTGAGGTAAATTATTTATTTTCAATTGATTTTCTCTTGAATTTGTTGTTGGCTGGCGGCGATCAAAGAGCGCCATCTGGCGTGCGGAATGGACAGAATGAATGTGTGGTTTGGAAATATTGGCTTTAATTAGATTTGCCTGTTAGCCATCAGCTTTTGCCATTGGCATGTGGTTCATTTATTTTAGCTATTGACCGACCAGCCGATCAGCTATTCGATACACCAAGTCCACATCCACATCCACGTTCAAGTCCAAGTCAAGTTCTACACTGAGGCTTCGCAGCTTCCATTAGAGAGAGCCCAAGCTGAGCTGTCAATTAAGGCGGTACGGCTTGACTCTTCTGGCTCAACAAATACTTGGCCTGATGGCTAATTAGCATAGCCAGCCGATGGCTTTGCCAGCCAAGCACACCACATCCTCTCCTCTCCTCTGTCCGGCGCACATCTACCAGATCCCATCTTCCGTTCTGGCTTGATCATAGCCTTGGCTACAGTTGCCCGAAACGATGCGATTGGCAGCCGAAAAAAAAAAATAAAAATAAAATTAAAGTAAGGAAAATAAAAACCAAACCGGAGCAATAAACAAAGACATCACGGGCCCGCAGGCGATTGTCGGCCTTTTTGCAGATTGCGACCAGATGCGGGACCTAATAAATAATAATTCGATCGCAATGGCAAAACTGGTGTAGAGCAAATAATGTAAATGTCGAGTGATCCTCGACTAACGGGCACGAGCCACTCTCAACGCCCTACTCCTATGAGTGGACCTCAATTCAATGTGTGTTGACTCAATATCTCGACATTCAATTTCTAGATTCTATGCCTCGAAATGTATAGTGTAATGTTTTTGTTGTAATATTTCAAGAGTTTTGAACTCAACTTAAGATCTCTTGAGTTTAATTAACAAATTGTTAGCTGAGGAATATACCAGTTAGAATCATAATTCATTTAGAGCCCTAGCTCATAGCTATCTAAAGCTAGAAAAAGCTGGGACTGCTCTCTAAATTTCAATTTCAAGTCTAATTTGTAATACCAACGATCGACGCGTACTACCCTCTAAACTCTCAGCACTCAGCACTTAGCTCTCAATTTTTAGCATCAATTTACAATCCTAGCTCTTAGCTATCAAAAACTGCAAATCTCTCTGCTCTCTCAATTCTAATAGCAAGTCTAATTTGTACTCGACGCTTACTACACTCTTAGCTCTCAGCTCTCAATTTTGAACATCATCATCTCCATGTGTTTTATAATTCCCAAATTGTTCCTGCCAATTCACAGATCTACGCACTCAACTGCTTTTGGAGCTTTTCCCGCTCATTGCTATTGCACTCTCAAGTCTAGCTCAGAATATGACATTATCTTTTGAATAACAAGATTTATGATTTCACAATTTCATGCAGATCCCTTAACGATAATTTTGCCATTTCTCTAGAATCCTTTAACTTCTAGCTCTATTGTTTAACTCCCAATTTGGCATACTAAGCTGCCGATTTTCAAACTATTTCTTTCAATTGCGATTCTTTAATCATCCGACTCGCAATTGCGAACTGCCTATTCCCTGAATAGCAACTGCCGATTCTTAACTTTTAACTAGCGATGCTCAAATGCCCAGCTCTTAACTCCCTCGACTACGACCAAGTCTTGCAGACGTGCAGTTCTTTGGCTTAGGCGACAAATGCAAATGCCGCTGCAGCGTATCTGGTTGGGTATGGCGCTGGCATATGTGAGCAGAGGGAAACCGCACAAGTTCGCCCAGAGACCCAGAGCAATCAATAATCCAGAAGTTTAGCAGCAAAAGCAGAAGTAGCAGAGGGAGCAGCAGCAGCAGCAGCGACTCGCATCGCATCGTAACGCAACGCAGTCACAGTCGCAGCATCCGCAGCGGCCTCCTGTTAGATGCGGCCAATGCCAATGACCAAAAACCTGTTCGCAATGTTCCACCCAACGAGCCGCACATTAGGCGGCCAACCACTTGGCAAGCGGTGTATCCTTTGCAAAAGGAATACCAGGAGGGGATCGAATAGAGGAGGAGCCGCAGGCGGAGATGTTTGGTTGGAGTAGCTAAAGCTGCGGATTTAAAAATAGCCACAGATCCCCAGCAAACAAACGAGTCACGGACAGCAACATGGACCTAGCCAAGCGCAAGGCTAACAGAGCATGCTGAGAAAGCCACAAAGAGTGTGAGGGATAGATAGAAAGAGACTGAGAGATTGTGAGAGTGAGGGAGAGGGAGACGGAGAGAGAGTGAGAGGATGAGCAAGCGAGAGAGGCGCAGGAATGTTGCAATCGTCTTGCAATGCCTCATGAGCTTCGCTCTGGCTCACACACATACAAAATTCCAGTTTCTCTGGGCCAGTTGGTGCAGGCATTAGATGCATCGCCTGACGTTGATTGAAAAACGCAAAAATAATAATAAAGAGAAGCCAGCAACATTGCTTGAGCAGGCAATGACTGACTGGAAGATAATCTGCAGCTAGCTGATAACTAAAAATTAATGTAAGCTATATAGAATACTCTACATATCGTAACTTCTATAAGCTTCAAGAGAGAGAAACCTCCTCCTTATAAACTAAGTATATACCATTAATATATTAGAAATACTCAATTCTTCCTTGCTCATTATAAACTATAAAATGTGATTAAATATTAATAGATATTTCAAAATTTTGCTAAGATATTATCTCTTAGTCTTATTAGCTCTGAAATTGACGCGATTTGGTTATTGCATATGATACCAATAGTTCTAGCTACTGAACTTAGTTCCTATGATCTTTAAGATATGAGCAGATAGATTTTTATCGATATTTATCGATTTTGCCAAAGAATTATCTCTTATTCTTTCAGAAATTGAGTGGATTTTCGTTTTGTATACACATGCATATTCCAACCTTTGTTAACAGCCCATTTACAGGGTATACCAAATAATAATCAAGCCGAAAACAAAGTGAGCAGGCAAAAACAAGTGCAACACTTGACTAATAGATGCTCTCTATGCAACACTTAATAATAGAAAGGATATGTCTAGGAAACTCATAATGTTATTATTATAAATAAAAAAATCAGACTGCGTAATACTCTGTAATTACAGCTGAAGAAAGTTAAGATAATTAAATTGATTGAAGTTGGAAGGAAAGCTTCAGTCGGTCCATCGTTGATTTAGTTACCTTAACACAAAGTTTAAAGATGCGCGAACTAAGAAAATTTGCTTGCTATGCAACTAATATGCTCCTCTTGCAACTGTCTGAATAGTGTATTAAGTTTTAACACATTTCATCAGCTTCTTTTTTTTATGTCCATTTGGCTTTGACTTGTTTGGTTTGGCCCTTATCAAAGTGCAACATGCAATATACCCTTTAAATGAAGCATAGGCAACGGGTAATACAAATAGCATGCAAAAAAGGAAAAATCAAATGTAAAAGAAGTCAAGAGAACGAAGAACAGAAATTATAATAATAATAAAAAGAAGTGCAAACCGGAATTTCCTGATCCTGTTGTCTGTGGCCCAACTGTGATTCCTTATTTATTTATGTTTTATTTTTATTTTTATTTCTTTTTCACTCTTTTTTTTTCTGCATGTCTTTTTTTCTTCTTCATCGTCTTTCATTTGTGAAGTTCGTTTGGTGCAGATGTTCATCGGCTTTTGGGCTGCTGCTATCTGTGGCCTTCCACGATTCTTCCTTGGACTCTTCAGCGTATAACAGAACTCTTAGCTGGACATGGACTCTATGTAAGGCATTGGGTTTGCCTCTTTGTCGAGATAGTTTTTATACCCTGAACCCATTGAAAATGGGAATTCAGGGTATAATGTTTTTGTGAAAATGTATGTAACAGGCAGAAGGAGACGTCGCAGACCCCATAAAGTATATATATTCTTGATCAGCACAAAAAAGTAAGTTGATATAGCCCTGTCCGTCTGTCCGTCCGTCCGTCCGTCCGTCCGTCCGTCCGTCCGTCCGTCCGTCCGTCCGTCTGTCCGTCCGTCCGTATGAACGTCGAGATTTCGGAAACTACAAAAGCTAGAGAGCTGAAATTTTACACGAACACTCGTATCTTAGTTACGCAGTACAAGTTTATGTTGTTTTTTCGATAACTCATCCCGTTCCTTAATTATCGATAAAAAATCGAAAATTCGTTTACGTTTTTTACGTTTTTCGATCATAACTTCTACACCGTTTTAGCTAGAGACTTCAAATTTATATATTTAGATAGATATTATGGATACGCAGATTTTGTAATTTTCAGATTTTGGATGCCACGCCCCCTTCGCCCCCAATTTGAAAAAGACGTATTTCAAATACTAGAGACTTGTAATTTGGCAAATAGACAAATTTGAATGCAATTAATATATTCTGAAAGTTTCATGAAGATAGTCCATCTAGAAATGGAGTTATAAGCGTTCAAAGTACAGCCCATCCCACCCCCAACCGTCGGCAGCAACTGCGCGGTTAGCAGAGCGCGCGCTATACGTGCGTAAAGAAGAAGAATATTAATTTGTTTGCAGGGTTCAGGGTATCTCGTAGTCGAGCCGTCTCGACTAGAGCCTTCTTACTTGTTTTGAGTTGTTTTTATGGTTTTTGCTTTTTGCATTTTGCTTTTTCTTTTAATTTGGTTTGGTTGGGCCATTCGCTTCTGCCCCTTTTCGCTTTCTGCTTGGGTTCAGCTGATGCAGATGCAGTTGCTGTTTGCCAGTTTATACCCTGTAATCAATGAGCCATAACATTGACTTATGTATGCGTTAGTTGCATAAGATGAGAAGTACTTAAGATGGAAAGAGATATTGATATAGGTATTATATAGGACTTGTTGCATATATGTAATAGAATAGTTCTATAAATAAACTTGAACAGCAGATGAGCTGAAGAATTTAAAGAATTTAGCTTAAAGCTCATTTTATTTCTAGGGTCTAGGGTCTAGGGTCTAGGGTCTAGGGTCTAGGGTCTAGGGTCTAGGGTCTAGGGTCTAGGGTCTAGGGTCTAGGGTCTAGGGTCTAGGGTCTAGGGTCTAGGGTCTAGGGTCTAGGGTCTAGGGTCTAGGGTCTAGGGTCTAGGGTCTAGGGTCTAGGGTCTAGGGTCTATAATCTAGTTTGTTTAGACTCGAGTATTTAGATTCTGAGGTCTAGAGTCTCATGTCTATGCTATTGGGTGTAAGACCTAGAATAAAGGACTTAGAGTCTTAGGTCGAAAGTTTAGAAATATGAATTTAGAAACTAAAGTTCTTGTGTCTGTGATTTTAAATATTTGTTATCTAGGATCTAGCATATACGACTTAGGATCTATAATCTAGGATCTGCGCTTCAGTGTATATGCTCTTAGTATAGACTATGGCCTAGAGGCACTGGTTTATAGTTTAGAGTCCACAAACTCTACTAGAGTCTACAGTCTCCTACCAAAATTCTAGCATATCAAATGTAGTCTAGTACATATATATTTAGAAATCGTCTTCACCAACAAAAAATTTCATTTAAAAATGAATCCTGGTGATAGATTTAAAAAGGAATTCCAGTTAGTTGAGAAACTTTGAGTTCATACTCTAATTTGATTATTACAGGATATCTAAGAGATAAGTAAATTCGATTATGTAGTCACCAGCTGCTCGTTGCAATTAGATCTGCTCAATTCGTTGATTTGATGCCTTTGGACGGCAAATAGAGATAAAATTTATGAGCAACCAACTCGATGACGACGAAGTCGGCGGCAATTGGCGGCCAGCGGACTGCGGGCAGCATCAATTAATACGATTATCATGCAGATTAATTGGCCAGGCAAATGCGAATGCAATTAATGCTGAGCGACGGTGGCTGCGAGTGTATGCTACCGGGTTGCCATCATTTCTCAACTCGCATAATTGCCTTTTGCAACCCAGCCGACTGTTGCCTGTTGCCTGCAGGCAGTTGCCATCCGTCTCCTGCCGGCTGCCTCCTGCCACGTGCTGCCTTTTGGCTGCGGCGGTGTGAACAGCACGATTCTGAATGACAACTTAGCTTGCATTGCGTTCATCATTCAACTCGGTTGGTGGCTCTTAAGGAATTCTAGCGCATCATCTGCTTAAGTGCCGGCTCTTAATAATCTCTGCATATCACAATTACGCTCGCATTTCACTCATTTCAGCGGCTGCTCAATCAATCAGAACAGTCTTCCATATGACGCCTATAAAATATCTCTGCTTGAGTTCGTATTAGATTTTGCGCTTAGCATTTGTAATGGAGCTTAGCTGGAACATGCTTAATAAACATGTTTTGTTTATTAGCTATAAATTAATATGTAAGTATATCTATATCTATATCTATATCTATATCTATATCTATATCTATATCTATATCTATATCTATATCTATATCTATATCTATATCTATATCTATATCTATATCTATATCTATATCTATATCTATATCTATATCTATATCTATATCTATATCTATATCTATATCTATATCTATATCTATATCTATATCTATATCTATATCTATATCTATATCTATATCTATATCTATATCTATATCTATATCTATATCTATATCTATATCTATATCTATATCTATATCTATATCTATATCTATATCTATATCTATATCTATATCTATATCTATATCTATATCTATATCTATATCTATATCTATATCTATATCTATATCTATATCTATATCTATATCTATATCTATATCTATATCTATATCTATATCTATATCTATATCTATATCTATATCTATATCTATATCTATATCTATATCTATATCTATATCTATATCTATATCTATATCTATATCTATATCTATATCTATATCTATATCTATATCTATATCTATATCTATATCTATATCTATATCTATATCTATATCTATATCTATATCTATATCTATATCTATATCTATATCTATATCTATATCTATATCTATATCTATATCTATATCTATATCTATATCTATATCTATATCTATATCTATATCTATATCTATATCTATATCTATATCTATATCTATATCTATATCTATATCTATATCTATATCTATATCTATATCTATATCTATATCTATATCTATATCTATATCTATATCTATATCTATATCTATATCTATATCTATATCTATATCTATATCTATATCTATATCTATATCTATATCTATATCTATATCTATATCTATATCTATATCTATATCTATATCTATATCTATATCTATATCTATATCTATATCTATATCTATATCACTCAGCTTATCTATATAGCTCATGTATATGTATTTAACTGAACTTATTTTGTTTTTAGGTTCGTCACTTGCTTGACCGACAATATTTACACAAATTTACGCGCAAACAAAAATATTGAACATATTTAAGAAGCAAGAAGAAGACTCGCAATAACCGATAAAAGTGGGGTAAGAAAAGAAGTGCGTCAGACTGCTAACAAATTGAGATATGGAATAAATTATCATAAGTACACATGGGAATATACTTACATATAAATATATATGGATGTCTATATAACTGTACTGCAAATGAAAACGAAGAGATTATTTTTTTTATTTATTTTATTTTGAACGTACATAAGTTTCAGTAATGAATTGCATAAGATAAAGTTAGCTGAAGCTAAAAGGATGCACATGCACAGAGGTGTTAGGCAAACGCGAAAACATATTTTATGGTCAAGGAGAGTGTGTGAGAGAGAGAGAGAGAGTGGGTGAGAGATTGCGAGAGAGCGAGAGAGAGAGAGACTAATAAAAAGCCATTAAGGCAAGTTCAGGCAGGTCATGTGACTTTGATGCTGGAGCCAACCCCAGCCAGTCTGGAGCGTGCTCCTCTTCCTCTGCCACAGCTGAGGCCATAAATCAGCGAAATTAGAAATAACATCAACACCAACAGCATGCTGCTGCTGCTTCTTATTCTTCTTCTTCCTTTTCAGCCAAATGTAATTTTCAAATATTTTGAAACACGCCTTAAAAAATATAATAAAATATTAACCAAAGCAACAATCGTTGTTTGTCTGGCCTTCGCTGCCCGCTTCTACCTCTGCTGCGCCCTTTGCTGCACTTCTGCCATTTGGGAGAACATCCAACTCTTCAGTTTCGATATATATTATATATACATATATATTTATATTGTCCGCTTCTCGCGTTCTTGAAAAGCAACTGTATTTGAAAAGGGAGAAACCAGTTTTCAGTTTTTTTTGTTTTGTTTTTTCTCTTTTGCTCTCTTATTTTCTTCCTTTTGGCTCAACTTCATTTTCCTTTTTGGAATTTGCGTTAAATGCTTTTTTGTCTGCTTCTCTTGCAGCTTCTCTCTTTGCTTATTTCGTAAATTTTATATGCTGCACTCAAAAAAAAAAACAAAATTTGCATTGTGACTTTATCATGACATCACGAATCCCGTCAATAAGGTTGAGTTGCCTTGCGTTTAGCCCGATCAAAATTGATTTTTGTTCTCGATGTTTTTGCAGTTTTTAAGAAAACATGCAAGGTATTTTTTCGATTTTGTGTGGACTTAAGCTTGAAAATATTTAGGTACACAAAAGACCCTGAACCCATTTGGCGATGCTTAGTTTATTTATATTTTATATATTTTATATTTGTCTTTATTAAAGTTATTTTGGAAGAATATTTGAGCTTGGATTTCTTTGTTATCTTCTTCTCTAAATAAAATCATTTGTAATGCAAAGTAGAATAAAAAAAAAATTAAAATTAAAAATAAAAGGAAACTAAAATAAAAAACAAAATATTAAATATTAAAAAATATGTTTTATTTAAAAGTAAAATATTAAATAACAAAATATATTTTATTTAAATAATAAAAAAAAGAATTAAAATTAAAATAAAATATTAAATATAAAAAAAAAATTAAAAATAAAAAGAGAACAAAAATTTAAAACAAAATATTAAAGGTTAAAAAATTAATTAAAAAAGAACTAAAATTAAATATATTAAAGATTAAAAAAATGTAATTAAAACATAAAAGAAGAACTAAAATTAAAAATATTAAAATTAAAAAAAAATGTAATGAAAACATAAAAGAAAGAACTAAAACTAAAAATAAAATATTTAATATTAAAAAAAATAATAATATAATATAATATTTAGAATAACTGCAAAGAGGTTTAAATATAAAAATGACACTTTAAAAAAGTATTAAATATTAAAAAAGAAAATTAATTAAAAAGCAATAAGTTTATAATATATTTTTATTTTTATTTATTTTTTTCGGCTTTCGGCTCTTATCATAATTTCCATTTGATAATTTGCAAAAAGTTGCCTCGACATCTCCAAATGAACTGAACTAACAATAATATTTGCAAAATCAATTGGGTCAAGTGAATGGCCGGAACAACACGTAATGCCCACCATTAAGCAAGCCCAATACATCTCTCTCTCTCTCTCTCTCTCTCTCTCTCTACTTTATGCGCTCCTCATCTCTTTCTCTCTTATCTATTCAGTTGTCTGGCTCTATTGATAAATTGTTTATGTGTATTTGTATATGCTAATCAAATGTGCTTCCCATATTGAGAATTCTCAAATTGTATTTGAATGAAGCGTCTGAAATGCTGCCCCAACCCATCGTGCTCCCCTTCTCCTATACCCATTTGCCACGCCTTGCGTTCAACTGTAAATGTTGTACAATAATCAAAAATAATTTTCGCTATCTTTTTTTTTTTTTTTTTTTTTTATTCGTTTTTAGTTGCGCGAGGCGCGAAAAAAAAATGAAATAAAAAAAAAAACAATTGCCTATTAGCATAATGTTGCCATAAACTTGACGCTGGCGGGGCGTGGCGGGCTGAAGCAAAGCATTTGCCAAGAATGTGACAATGCATAGAGAATGAACATGAACCACAGTCCCGCACCGCCCGTTCGCTTTAGCCGCCTTCTTGCGATAAGCTAGCTAGATGAAGAGAAAAAAAAATAATACCGGGGCTCTGAATGCGTCGTTTCGTTTTATGACAATTAACACGACTCGGACAGAGCCTAAGCCACGCACCAATAGCCCCTATCTTGCTAGGCCCCCTCACAGCTTGCCTTGAAGCTGCTGTGTGAGCCAAAGGTTCTAGCTCTCTCGCTATCTCTCTCGCTCTCTCTCTCTCTCGCTCTCTCTCTCTAGTTGTTGTGTCTTGTGTTTGGGTAATTGCATTTCATAGTCCAACTCTTTGCTCTGCTCGTGTGGCGTAATAAAGCTGACTCTGTGTTTGTGTGTGTGTGTGAGTGTGTGTGTGTATGTGTGTGTTATACACACGTTACAGCTACTCGCAGACAGGTAAACATTCGTTATTGCTGTGATTTTTAGTGTTTGCTGCTCAGCTATGAGCACTTTTATTTACACATTATTTAGCATGATATACAATTGTCTGCTCTCTTTCTCTCTCTGTGTGTCTCTCTCTCTCTCACATACACACTCATGCTAAGATTCTCTCTGCTTGGTGTATCTTTTCCTGATTGCATAATAAGCACATCAAATGCATGATCGAAGTTTAATACTTATGTAATCGATACAGAAGAGCAAAACAATTTTCATGTTAAGCGTATGTTAAAGCGCTGTTAAAGTCAAGTGCAAGGAGCTGGTACTTTTTATTTTCATAAATTTACATTTAAAGTTGACTTAAATTATGTTGTGGGAGAATTTCATTGAGAGTATGATATATTGTGGCTGGTAAGAGATATTTCTTTGAAGTAAGCAGATTGCAAGATTGTAAATATTAGAGTAACACAGCTAATTGAATTAGAATCTTATGTATTAATGTGAAAATATTTTCATGAACAATTTTTTGTAAGAATCGATAAATACAAAAAAAAAAAAACAATTGTACAGAATTTTTAATTCAAATTTTGAAAATAGAATAGAAAGAGGCAAAATGCAATCATGGCATGTAAATGGTAATAGAATCAAATAAAAAATAAAAAAAAATTAATTTATAGAATTTCAATTTCTTTTTATGCAGCATTATACAAAATTGAAGTTCGCCTCGATTAGGTTGAGCCTAGCCTAGCAATGCCGTTAGTGTTTGATATATATACAGTCAGATAATAATCTTTGGTCAAGCTTAAATTGATTGTATCTTGAATTATAGTTATTGGGAGTGTAGTCGAAGCTAAATAACATGCTCGTTCACAGATCTTAGATGCTGACCAGATAATCGGCAAAGGCTATGCGAGCTGCCCCCGCCACTTATTTATGTGGGTGAGGTTAGCAGTGAAAAAATGTGGCATTAATTCAAGTAGAAGAAGAGGAGGAAGTAGAAGTAGTAGTAGTAGTAGTAGTAGGTGCTGTTGGTGTTTGTGGAAGGCAAAAGACACGCCCCTCCTCCCCAATCTATAAGTAGCTTGATTGCAATTTGGAAAAGCTCAAATCAAGCGATGATGGGGCGTGTCAGGCGTGTAGCGCCCAGCATAGATGCAGCCAGTTGCTTGTTAGCAGCGAGCAGCTGCATCATTAATTAAGCAAGCCAAGAGCCAAGTAGCAGACGCAGATGCAGACGAGTGGAATGTGCTGTCTGCTATGGCATGTGGCAGCTAGCTAACCGCAGATGCTTATCAAGCCAAGCAGCGCTGTAGCCGGTTCAAATGATAAAGTTATAAACGGAGCACTTGATTGTCCAAAAAAATTTGCAAACAAATGAAATATATAAGGCGAGCGCTTTTTAGTGATTTAGTGGCTGGCTGTGGCATGTGGCATGTGGCCTAGCTAGCCTAGCTAGCCTAGCTGGCCTATCTAGCCTGGTAGCCCGGTTATGGCCACCTGTTTTTTTTTATACCCTGAACCCATTGAAAATGGGAATTCAGGGTATAATGTTTTTGTGAAAATGTATGTAACAGGCAGAAGGAGACGTCGCAGACCCCATAAAGTATATATATTCTTGATCAGCACAAAAAAATAAGTTGATATAGCCCTGTCCGTCTGTCCGTCCGTCCGTCCGTCCGTCCGTCCGTCCGTCCGTCCGTATGAACGTCGAGATTTCGGAAACTACAAAAGCTAGAGAGCTGAAATTTTACACGAACACTCGTATCTTAGTTACGCAGTACAAGTTTATTTTGTTTTTTCGATAACTCATCCCGTTCCTTAATTATCGATAAAAAATCGAAAATTCGTTTACGTTTTTTACGTTTTTCGAGCATAACTTCTACACCGTTTTAGCTAGAGACTTCAAATTGTATATTTAGATAGATATTATGGATACGCAGATTTTGTAATTTTCAGATTTTGGATGCCACGCCCCCTTCGCCCCCAATTTGAAAAAGACGTATTTCAAATACTAGAGACTTGTAATTTGGCAAATGGACAAATTTGAATGCAATTAATATATTCTGAAAGTTTCATGAAGATAGTCCATCTAGAAACGGAGTTATAAGCGTTCAAAGTACAACCCATCCCACCCCCAACCGCCGGCAGCAACTGCGCGGTTAGCAGAGGGCGGGTAATATATACGTGCGTAAAGAAGAAGAATATTAATTTTTTTGCAGGGTTCAGGGTATCTCGTAGTCGAGCCGTCTCGACTAGAGCCTTCTTACTTGTTTTTTTTTGTTTTTAGTGCAGCCCCGGACATGGAAGATGAGATCTGTTGCTGAGGCTGGGGTTGGGGCTGGCAAATGTTGCATGCAACGCCTTCTTAATGGCATTTGGAAATTTGTCAATCGCTGTTGGGCAGTGCCATGGCATGGCGCTCTCAGCGGAAGTGTGCAAAATGGCCAAAGCGGTTTCAGCCAACTTCAGCATCAACTGCCACACATTGCTACTGACCATCTAACGAAGCAATTAATTTGGCACGGCACGTTCCTTGCTCGGCTGTTGCTGCTGTTGTTGCTGTTGCTACTGCTGCAAGCTGTTGCTATTGCAATTTGAGTTGATGTTGCGCTAAGTGCTGCCAATGGCTGTGGCATCATTTAAATGACGAATTGAGTCAAGTCCAACCGGCTAAAAGCTGCAGCAGCAACAGCAGCAGCAGCAACAATAACGAAGACGATGACGACGAGCAGCCAACGGCTGCCACGCGCCACATATTGACAGACGGCTGTTAGGCCATGTTGCATGCTGCATGCCGATTGCCGCATGCCGCATGCCGCATGCCAAACGCTTACAATGTTAGCCAGCCAGACCAAGTGGACACCGAAAGCCAATCAGCTAATCAATCGCTCATCAATCCAATCGTTATGTAGATATATTTATAAATATGTATAACGTATAAATGGAAATTTAATGAAATCGAAACGAATATTCAATAAACTTGGAAGTGAAAAATATGTGAGTAAGACGGAGAGAATTAATTTTAATCAGGAACCGTAACGATTTTTAATTTTTATAAAGATAAATTTAAGAAATAATTATTCTTTTTTAAGTTATTAAAAGAAAAAAGATCTTTAATATTTAAAATCGATTTTTTTTTGCCACAATTTTGTTTCAATTCATATTCTATTATACTGTAGATTTTGAAGAAAATAATGTTGAAATATAAGTACAGTGGAGCCTCAGTTAACGAATGCCTCGGATGACGAACACACTTTTTTTTTATTGTATTTTTTTTTTGTTTTTTTAATTAAGTTTCTCTTAACGAACAGTAATTCGAACAATAATTGTAGTGCTGTCCATTGACTGTTTTAGCATTTTTTCTGGTTTCGGTTAACGAACGTTTTGTTTAACGCACATGATGCTGGCAGCAATGCACATTGCTAGCGCAGTGCACGTTAACCGTGGGTCTACTGTATTTCAATTTGAAATCAATTTAAATTTATTATATTGAATATTTTTAATATAGAATATGCACTAAGAAAACAAAAATAACAATATAAAAAAAATAATAATAATAAAAAAAAATATTTAAAAATATATGTAAGTTATATATATAATTTGCACTAAAAAAAAAAAAATAAATTAAAAAAAAAATATTTTTTATATTTAAAATATTTCATAAAAATCGTCTTTAAAAATATATTTAAAATACACATATATTCGCGCTAAGAAAACAAAAATAAATAAATAAATTATTATTTCATTTCATATTCTATAAACTATTTGGCATTAAAGAAAAGATAGAATAGAATGCCTTAATAAAATAACTTGTAAACAGCTCTTACATCA
>JAWNPR010000061.1:21037500-21107500 GCA_035047405.1 Drosophila stalkeri
TTTTAGTTAAGTTTTGGGGTAACTTGAATTTGGTAACAAGTTGGTAACGCTTGAAATATTTCTTCCAAAAAATATTGTGAGTGATAGCTTGGAAAGTGTTTGATTATATGACTAACATAAGAATATTATGTTAACTATGTGCATTAGCTTTAACAGGTTTACGTTAGGATACCCTGTAAACAGATTATAAGAGGCGCGGTAGTTGATGGTAAGTTAAAGTCAGAAAGTCATAAACAGAGAGAAATAAAAAGTGATATACAAAAAGAGAGAGAGAGAGTGGAGAGAGAGAGAGAGAGAGAGAGAGAGAGAGAGAGAGAGAGAGAAATATAGATAAAGAGATAAATATAGATAAAGAGATAAATATAGATAAAGAGATAAATATAGAAAAATGAGATAGAAAGTCAGAGATATGTAGAAATAGATAGAAAGATAGATAGAAAATAAGAGAAATAGATAGGTATAATATTTAATATAGAGAAAATGAGATAGAGAAGTGCAGAGAAAGACATACAAAGAGGGAGAAAAAGAGAGGAAGAAATAGAGAAAGAGATATATCGAAAGAAAGATAAAATTATAATAAATATAGGGAAACAGATAGAGAAACTTAGATTAAGCGAAAGAGAAATTTTTAGGAAGAGTGAGAAAGAGAAATACATAAAAAACAGGGAGAAAAAGGTAAAGAGAAATTAAAATAGAAATAGAGAAAGAGAAAAACAGAGATATCGAGAGAAAGATATAATGAGAAAGTAAGCTATAAATAAATAGAGTGAGAAAGAGGTACTAAGCCGGAGAGAAAAGGAAAGGCTGAGAAACAGGAGCAGACCAAGAGAAAGATGGAGAGACAAACGGCAAGACAGCAAGGAACCTCAAAAAAAAAAATAAATATATTTAGAGTGAGTTAGAGAAGAGAGAATTTAAAATTTGTTAGAGTATTCAAATTGACGGCTTTACAGCATTGGCATTTCGTTATTTATTCGTTTGCTTCTTCATTTCCCCTGAACGCACTCTCTCTCTCTGTCTCTCCCTCGCACACTCACACAAATTCACTATTGCTATCTCTTTTCTGTTGCTTCTCTTGTTTATTTGTTTGTTATGTCCCGCCACAGGTGGCACTTGCCATGCACATCAACAATTTTCAAGCCAGTCAGGCACCTGCAACAGAAGCTTCTGCTACTCCCCCCCAACACTCCTTTCTCTCTTCCCACCCACAGCGGGCACGTCCAGAGTGTGCGGGGAGTTCTGCCAAATTTGCGTTGAGCTGTCGATCGGAAGTTGGTTCACCATTTACGACAACTGTCAACGTTCTCCATATTAATTATGAGCTTTTTTTTTTTTACCATTTAATGTTCAGTCAAAAGCCGCACCAAGTCTGAGCACTTCCTGTGCCCCTTTGGCTGCCCCTGGACGGCCGTTCATGGCTGCCGCCAGACCCTCCCCCAACCGGCCGCCTTGGACACTTGGAAATTGTGTCACGCGACGCGTATCAAAATTAGTTCGCAAAGCTCAAGTCGAGACGCACTCGAAATGGGAAGCGTTGTACGCATCGCAATAGTCATTGGCGGTGATCGCCTCGAAGTCATTCAATATGCGCACATTGTGCCACTTACTTGAAGTTCCCTTAACTCATAAACAGCATTTGTTTTTGTTTATTGTATATTATTAGCTCGTTTAGGATATTGCACTTGACGTGCAATACCCTGGAATGGGACAGATGGGTATATAGAGAGAATGATTGTGATCAAAAATGATCTATTCAAACTTGAAATCTTTTAAAATAGATTTCTGATCATTTCTATAAATAAGATCTGTTCGAACTTGGCATCTACAAGAGCTAGAACTATGAAATTTGATGTGATGGCTCTAGTATATAAGATATATGAAAGATTATAATAATGATATCAGCTCAACATATTCCCAACTATTTACTACACATATGCCCTATCCGAACTTGGGATCTATAAAAGCTAGAAATATGAGATTTGACATGCTGACTTTTGTCTATATAATACATTGAAATCATAACAAATGCTATACAGATTTAAAAAAATTTATATGCTTCCACATGTTCAAGGAATATTTTTATATTTTTATCAGATTATTTTATGCAAGCAAATTCTAGCTAGATTCTTGCTCAGAATTTAATAACTCCTCCGTAGAACTACGTAATTTGGTAGATGACATTTTCGAATGCAAATAAAGTTCAATATCCGATAAAATTGTGAGTAATTTCGTTCACTATTTTGGCAGAAGGTATAATTAATTTTAGGGTATCTTCTAGTCGTTTGCCTTCAGGTTTTTGGTGCGACCTTCTGCGATTTGACGTCGCGCAAGTTCGTTGATTTTAGCTAGCGGCAAAAAACTTTTGTTGATTGATACGGCGAAACTGCTGAAAGCACCGTTAAACTTTTGCCATTGCTTTGACATTTGACATCTGATATTTGACACATGGGACATGATACGCGATGCTCTGGGGGGAATTTTCAGTGTTTGTTGAAATTCTTGGCTCATTAATCGCTCGCAATTAAGCGCCACTTTATATCAAATTCACACTTTTTATTTTTGTTGCCTCGGCTATTATTATTGTTGCTGTTGTTGTTGTTGTTGTTGTAGTTTGATTGTTTGTTAACACAGCGTCGCTGCGGCCCTTTGTGCTGCGGCATTCGATTGATTTGTTGCCTGTCCGTGGCACGTGTTCAGCTGAAGCTGAGCTCTGATCAGCTCAGCGCCTCGGGTCCACAGTTTCACATTGAGCTTGAGCGCTAAAAGTTGGTCAGACATAGAGCGTATGATGGAAACAAAGGATGACCGAGCAGGGTCAGGTTTAAGCCAAAGAATAACAGTTAGAAAATATTGCATTCTATATGTTTGTATTATGTATGTATATGTGTATATACATATATGTATTATATGAAATCGATGTTTGTGTTGAAAGTCAAAAATTGTCAAGCTGTGTTTTGTTTGAAAAGTACTTTGAGATGGGGTGGACAGTGATAACAAATGGGCAGTAGTTAGCCACTGAAGCAGCTACAGAACAAAAGACTTAGGCAACGAACTTGATAAAGAGAATATGCAAGAGTAAGAAATAGAATGAAACATAGATATCCAAAGAGAACAACAAATATAGACAAAAATGCTAGAGTAAGAGAGGTAGAGAAAGAGAAAGAGAGTGGGAGAGCAAATGAGTTAGACAGACAGTGACAAAGAGAGAGAGAGAGAAAGAGTGAAAAAGGAAAGATGTAGAGAGATAGACTTTGATAGATAGATAAGCAGAGACTGAGACTGAGTCTGAGAAAGAATGAGAAAAAATGAGAATAGAGAAATGGAGAGAAATAGAAAATGAAAAACAAAGTAAGTTTAAAAGAGAGATAGGTAGAGAGAAATAGATTAAGAAAAAGTAACTAAGGATGAGACTGAGACTGAGACTGAGACTGAGACTCAGACTGAGACTGAGACTGAGACTGAGACTGAGACTGAGACTGAGACTGAGACTGAGACTGAGACTGAGACTGAGACTGAGACTGAGACTGAGACTGAGACTGAGACTGAGACTGAGACTGAGACTGAGACTGAGACTGAGACTGAGACTGAGACTGAGACTGAGACTGAGACTGAGACTGAGACTGAGACTGAGACTGAGACTGAGACTGAGACTGAGACTGAGACTGAGACTGAGACTGAGATTGAGACTGGGACTGAGACTGCGACTGAGACTGAGAAAAAATGAGAAGGAGAGAAATGGAGTGAAATAGAAAATGAAAAACAGATTGAGTTTGAAAGTGAGATAGGCAGAGAGAAATAGATTAAGAGAAAGTAACAGAGTGTCAAAAGAGAGAGAGAGAGAGAGAGAGAGAGAAACAGAAAGAGAGGCCGATAGTCATAGAGATGCCGAAATAGACATATTGAAAGAGTTAAGGGGCGAGAGAATGAGAAATGAAAAAGGAGAAAATAGTGAGAAATGGAAAAACGGAGAACGAGAGAAAAGGAATCAAAGATACTCGAAAAAAAAAAAAATTATACATTTATAATTACAGATGCTACTTGGCAGGCTTAATCAAATATGTGTATCAATAACGAAAGACTTAAGTAACGAACTTGAATTAATAAAGAGTTTATACAAAAGAGGTAGCTCTTTACGTTAAAGTTGAAAACTTCAACAAATATCGACATCAAACCAATGTATAATGTAGCCAACGAACTTAAATCACTGAAACTAAAATTGTATATATATACATATATAAATAATTAATGAAAACCGATTAGGGGCTATCACACCATAAATTCATTGGAAAAACGATAGACCAGATGGAATTCTATAAATTGGAAAATAAAAATGCAAATATTAATTAGCGATAGCTGTCTAGCATAATCTAAAGTCATATCAAAAACGAAAGACTTAGGCAACGAACTTGTAATGTAAACACTATCAATATGAAATGAAGAACAACTAATGCATTTTCAACCAGTTTGAAGCATTGAGGAAACGAGCCGAAACCACTTTTTAAATTCGGTTTAGTTTTAGCAGGCTGACAAAAAATATACGAGGAAGAAGAAACAGCAACAACAACAACAACAACAACAAGAGCAACAAATCTCAGCTGCTGCCACCTGTTGCATGCGGCTTCTTCTCAAGTTGAAAAGCCTGCCCGGTTGCTGATGCTTGATGCTGTTGCTATTGCTATTGCTATTGCTATTGCTGTTGCTATTGCTATTGCTATTGCTATTGCTATTGCTCTTTGCTTTCTTCTTCAACTGCGAACCGCAGCAGGCTCATAAATAACTGAAATGCTCTATCTATGCTACCGAATCAGCCGAATAGCCGCTGGCCTGGCATCCACTGCTGAATTATGATATGCAACGAGTGCGAGTCGGAAAAATGCTCTACCAACTGCACAGCGCCTATATGCCTGACTAACTAACTGATTAGCCGACTGGCCACTAACAACAACAACAACAACAACAACAACAATAGCAGCAAGAGCCATTGCAATAGCCATTCGGGGTGGGTATCTATATAGACTATAGACCTTCTGCTATCAAGTCGGGGGCCCCCAGACGCAGTCGCAGTCGCAGTCGCAGTCGTAGTCGTAGTCGCACTTTTAATCTGGTTCTGGGCGCTGAGCGCATTAATTATGCGTTTTCAAGCATTTCTTAGCTCGTCTTCTACTATTTTTGGCGTGCATGACCATTGTTGCTGTTGTTGTAGCTTTTGAAATTCTTGGCACGAGTTGGTTAATTAATTTAATTAATGTTTTTCAAAAGCGACGGCGACTGAGCCGCGTTGACGCCGCTGATGAGTTCGTTGAGCATTTTGTTCTCTACACTTCTATTGTTTCTAACGGTAGCACGAATGCTCCACACAAAGCAAACATGAAAAGTGCCAAGAGTATAACTTTAACACACACACACACACACACACACACACACGCTCTCGATCTGGCAACACCTGCAGCTCACATAATCTTCACTCAATTCTGTAATTTCCAGCTAATTATTTAAATTTTGTCTCGATTTCGATCGGTTTTGCAATTAAATTATTTGGCTTTTTGCATTTGATTTTCTTTTCGTTTCGTTTTGTTTCGTTTCTGTTGTTTAATGAAAATTTATGAATATCCCCAAAAGAGAAAGAAAAGAATTCGAGGCAAAGGCCTCTTCTATATTGGGGGCTCTTGTTGCTAATGAAATTCATTTGAATTTCCTGCCATTAGGCGCTGTCATATCATGTTTTTTCCAATTCGATTTGTTTTTTTTTGTTTTTATCGCTGATATCATTTCATATCTTCTGCTCATTGCGTGTGAAAAGTATGCGCCGCCATCCAGACGAAACCCCCAACTGGGCATTAGTTGAAATTTATTTCAATTCTACGATCGTTATCTGCCCGAGTTGAAAGTGATAATCAAATTAAAGAAAGCAGCTTGAGGCTCATGTCTGAGCACTGGAAGATGGCGTCTAAGCCGGGTCAAATGCTGTGCAGGTGCACGAGAGTCGCACAGGTTTGGGCAGTGGACCTGAGAGCCTGTTGCAAATAATCAGCGAAATCAATTTTTATGGTTTTTGATGGTATATCTATCTATATATATATATATGTCCTCATGTTCTGTGTGAATACTAGAGTCGAAGAGAGAGAGAGAGAGAGAGAGAGAGAAAGAGAGTTAAGGTTAGGGGCAGCTTTTTGTACTCTCTGTGTCTCTTATTCTCTATTTAGAAAAAGGATTCCATACCCCCCTCTCTCTTGTTCTATTTGTCTTAAACGCCTACCATTTTTCCATTTACTTTTCTATTTTTTCTTAATTTCCTTGCTCTTTCTCTCTCTCTAACATTGCCCTGTATATCAATTGCTTTGCTCTATCTCATTTGCATCCTTTCTTTCTCTCCCTCTCGTTCTCTATTGCTCTTGTTCCCTTGCTCTCTCACTCCCTATCTGTTTCTCTCTCTTAATCTCTCTCTCTCTCTCTCTCTCTCTATCTCTCTCTTAATCTATCTCTCTCTCTCTCTCTCTATCTCTCTCTTTATCTATATTATTATCTCTCTGTCTCTTTATCTCTCTCTCTCTCTCTTTTTATCTCGCTCTCTCTTTCGCTCTCTCTCTCACTCTCTCTCTCTCTTTATCTCTCTCTCTCTCTTTATCTCTCTCTCTCTCTTTATCTCTCTCTCTCTCTTTATCTCTCTCTCTCTCTCTCTCTTTATCTCTCCCTCTCTGTCTCCCTTTCTCTCTCTCTCTCTCTCTCTCTCTCTCTCTCTCTCTCTCTCTTCCTTTACTGATTTCTCTAACTGTTTGTATTTGTTATTTTGTCTTTATCTTTCTACTTGTCTTACATGTTCGCAATTTTTCTCTATTTCTCTCTCCCGAACTATCCCTCTTTCACTCTCAAAATCGATCTTTTTCTCATTCCCTTTCTCTCGCGCTTTCTATCTCTATCTCTTTTACATCATTCATTTTGCTTCATACAGCTCACTCTAACTCTGTCCTCCAACCTCATCTCTCCCTCTCTCCCGTCCCCCTCTGTTTCTCTTCTATTTGATCAACAAATTTGTGCATTTGCCAAGTTGAAGGCCGCATTATGCGCATTGTGCAACCGATTGTGGCATAAGCATTGATGCAGCAAATTTAATTTGTTGCCCATGGGTACAAAAGGGGTGAGTGGGGAAAGGAAGGGGGTGGGAAGGGGGCTTGCACGAGAGTCCAAGCAGATGCTGCAACATCATCAAGAATGCTAAGTTCGCCGTCGCAGTAGCGATTGTCGCAATGCCAACGCCAACACCGTCGCGACGTCGCAACGCTGCTGCCTGCGCTGCTGGCTCTGCGGCAGCATTTGTATTGATTTATGCGCAGGCGGCAAGATGAAAGCTGCAACAAATACAAGAGGCACGACTATCGGCTATCGACTGCGATTGCGATTAGGATTGGGATTGGGATTGAGAGAGTGGGTTTTGGGATTGGGAATGGGATTGGGATTTTGAGTGGGATATTTGGGCTTTGGGATTGGTGGATGCCACTGCAAATGGCTTATGATATGCGCCACGGTCACCGAGCGTATGCGTAATATGCCATGCAGAGGCTGCAGAGGGGCCAATGGAATTAACTACATAGAACATGCTCAACATGTGGAGGCAGTCAGCAGCAACAGCAGCAACAGCAGCAGCAGCAGATATTCTGCTACAGAGCATTGACACTATCATCATTATCAGCAGAAGAGTGGAGGAAGAGAGGAGAATTCTGCAGCTGAAGAGAAGCGGGAGTAGCAGTAGTTAGAGCCCATTTGGTGAGCGACTATTGACAACCGCAGTTAACAAGCGCTTTAGGAAATTTATCTTTCAAGCATCATAAATCATAAAAAGCAACAACAAGAACTACAACAACAAAAATGAAAAACACAAAGAAAATGAACAGAAGTTGGACTCAACCAATAGATACCTTGTATTTAGCAGCAATTTGCTTAAATTAAAATTTATTATTATTGATTTTTATTAATTTAAGTTTCTTTATATGAGTATTAATAATAGATTTTTCTCATTCCTCTAACTCTTGTGATGGCCCAAATGATAATCGATATTTATCGTTTTTTTTTATTCTTTAAAATATACGATTCATCATACGTAAATTCATAAGAGAGTTATCGATATTTCTTCTTTTTTTTTCTTATTTTTCTTATACGATTTTTCTTTCATAAATCCATAAGAGAGTTATCGATATTTATCGTTTTTTATTCCATTAATTATACGATTTTTCATTCGTAAATCCATAAGAGAGTTATCAATATTTATAATTTTTTATTCAATTATTTATACGACTTTTCGTTCGAAAGCCCATAAGAGAGTTATCGATATTTATCGTTTTTTATTCCACTAATTATACGATTTTTCATTCGTAAATCCATAAGAGAGTTATCAATATTTATAATTTTGTATTCAATTATTTATACGACTTTTCGTTCGAAAGCCCATAAGAGAGTTATCGATATTTATCGTTTTTTATTCTATTAATTATACGATTCTACAACTTTTTTTCTACATTCTACAACTTTTTTCTTTCAATGCAAATGTACTTAAAATTTGCAATAAATTTATTTTATACCATTTACAGTCATTCATGCGCCAGCATACCCCATTTGCAAGCCTTTTTCTAATGGGTATAGGGTATGCAAAAAACAAGAGCTTCGAGAAAAAGTTCGTTCTCTCAGCTTCAAGAGTTATATAACTTTTTCCTTTTTCTTTTTTTTTTTTTTTTTTTTTTTTTGGATTCTGCTGCACAATTCGTGGGTGCTCGCAGCAGAGGAGCAAGTGCCGTGGTAGAGGCAGAATGAGAGGAACGACGAGTAGAATCGCGCACTTGCTATGCTAGCTGACTTAATTACCCAACTGAAACTTACCTCCAAGTCCAAGCAATTGCCACTATTCCCGCTCAGTCTGCTCCCCTCCTAGCGCATGCTTAATAATAATTACTCGAGTTAAGTCTGATGTGTTTTGCTTTACTTAGTTCCTCATATGCCACCGCAGCTGCTTCACTTTTCTGCCTCTTTTCTATATATATAAATATATATATATAAATAATTTTTTTTATGTGTATAAACAACTTTTTTTTTTGTATTCCTTTGTTTTGACTGATTAAGAAAATGATGAAAATGCAGCCAAGCGTCCAAAATGTTGCTGATAAACAACAACAATAACAACAACAACAACAACAACAACAGCAACAATTACAACAACTGAATATGCGCAGCGAGTGTGTGCAGTCAATAAAACCAACAAACAAGTAGAAGAAGCAGTAGAGGAAGAAGCAGAGGCAGAACAAGTATTTAGATAATATATTTTTCTGCTCTAGCAATATATTCTTAGCCATATGGAAGTTTAGACCTTTTGTACAAAATTTATGTTTAGCCATATTAGGGTTTTAATGATTCATACGAAAAAAGCGGAAATTGACTTAATTGACCATTGAATACAATGGGATAACCATTCGTTTAGCTAAATGAATCTGATCAAGTGTTCGGAATGCCATCGAAATTTTATAAATTATTTGTTTATGAAGTAAATAATATATAAATTGAAGTCCAAATTCAACTAAGCTCTATTTAATGGCATCTATTGCACATTTAACATTTGGACTGCAAACATTTAAAAGAATTATTTATGTTAAATTAAAGTTTGACTTGAGACCAGAGAGAATTAATAAATAATAATAATAATAATATCATTGAATAATGATTATGTATATATAATTGAATAATGATTATGTATATATAAATGTATTCATATAGTATATATATTCCTGATTGTTGCGATGAGCTGCATTGATTTTGTCTGTCTGTCTGTTTGGATGTCGTCGTCTGGATGCCGTCGTCTGTTCGTCTGTGTAAATGGTTGCCTATAAAGCTATAAATCTTAAATATATATTCCGATATACCATTGCTTATCAATTTTCTATCGATAACAAATTTCTTTACCTTAACAATATTTCGATTTTATTTTGTAAGCGAAACTTGAATACCAGTGAAAACTTTACATATGTTGTGAAGGTTGCTAAAAAAGATTAAAAAGGTTTTTAATACATCTTTCCTAATTTCATCGACATTTTAAGACGTATGTAAAAAGGTAGAGTACTTTGTTTTGATATCTGAATATTTGTAAGATGTTCTTCTGAAAATCTAGCTAAAAAAAGAGCAACCTGAAATTGAATTGAAATTATTAATAATTAATGCATACATAAGAGAAAAAAGTTTTTTTTTTTTTTTTTTTTAATATTTTGGAAGTTTTGAGTTAAAAAAGTAAAAACTTAAATTGAATTGAAATTGTTTGTAATTAATGTAGTATGCATATATAAGAGGAAAAAAGGTTTTTTTTTAATATTTTGGAAATTTTGAGTTACAAAAATCCAACCAGACCAATTCTTTTATTGCAGGGAAATTTTTAATAATTTATTTAAATATATATATATATATATATATATATATATATATATATATATATATATATATATATATATATATATATATATATATATATATATATATATATATATATAAAGTTTGAAATATTATTATATTATTATTATTACATCAACTTTCGTGTTTGTTTGCTCACTATATAATAAAGCTGAATTTCAAATTAAACAAATATTATTTCTGCTATTGGTTTTTTTTCTACTAGAGGTGTGGCTTTCATCTTGAGTTTTTGGCTAGATAAAAAGTTGTTAACAGATAATTGAGACGAGTTTTTGGTATTGATTTAAAAGTCTTATACGCAGTTAATCTAAGCAGCTTCTGCTGTATTATATACGCATTTATACTACATTTATTGATTTAATTACATATATATATATAGGAGAGTTTATCGCCTCTTTTCCACTATTAATTATCTCAAATTGAATTTCTCTGGGCATTGCAGTTAAATTGTTAGTTTTAGCTGTTCATGCCACACTTTATTTGTTTGCTTTTTGCTCAGTCTCAAATTGCTACTCCTCTGCTCTCTCTCCCTCTCTCTCTCTCCTCCTCCTCCCTCCATCTGTGCGTTTGGCCTCTTCCAATTGATCAATTGGCAAATTGTGCTTCAACTCAACTACTCTATGGCAATTAATTGTTGTTGCTGTTCATAGTGTGGCTGCATTGTACGTGCCGAGTGCTAGAGTCTGAAAGTCCATTCAACAGTGCTGTCAGTGCTGCTCTTCAGCCACTCCCCCTCTTCTAGCCAGGCCAGCCTGACCATCGGTGCCATCCGTGCCACTCGTGCCACCCGTGCCACCTCTCACTTATGGGCATAGCATATGAGCGACATCCAATCATAATTCAGGCTCTTATCGCATTCGTGCACATCTCCAGTTTCGTTTCGAGCGACGCTTGCCACATGTGGCAGCAACATGGGCCAGTGACCGTAAACTTGCGACAAAATGTCGCGTGCTCTAAACTGCAGTTATGCAACTTTACAATGCCTGACAACTGGCTGACAAGGCGGCCATAAAATGTTGCGCTTTATGATATACAGCGATTTATCGGTCTATCGAATTATCGATAAACAAATTGCAAGCCACCGACTCTATGTGTTTGTCTCTCTGTCTGTATGTGTGTGAGAATTGTGCTCGAGGATAGACAACTGCTAATAAACGCTTTTCTAGGTCACAAGCCACAAGCAACGAGTGCAGAGCGTGGGTGTTAAATTATATAGCCAAAGGCTGTCCGACACTCGAGCCGTTGCAACTGCAGCTCTGATGTCGACGTGTGGCAGCAACATGCGCGCCTCAGTGTCAACTAGCAGTGGCTGGCTAGCAGGCAGGCTGCCTAGCTGCCTAGCTGCTTGTGCTTCAGCTTCTGCTTCTAGCAGCCACGCCCACAATGCCAACTGTAATAATTGTATTTTGCGCCTTGCCCATTTAGTGGGCGTACACTGTGGTTCGCTTTGACACTAGCTGGCGTATACTTAATGCCAGGCATTTATGCAGCCGCCTCTCCATGGAGACAATCATTAAAAACAATAGATGCTGCCAGCTAACTGCAACGAATTCAAAGTCAATGCCAAAGCCAAAGTCAATAAAAATGCTGTGGCGGCAAAGATGAGAGACAGCAACGCATTGCAAGAGTTCCGATCGTTTGCTCTCTCTCTCTCTCTCTCTCTCTCTCTCGCTCTCTCTCTCTCTCTCTCTACCACTCGCTTACTCTGTCTCTTTTTGAGACCAGCTAAATTAGTTGTCATGGGAATTTATTGTGCCATTTGCTCGGCATACAAAGTCCACATTGAGCTGTAGCAGTGTGTGTGTGTGTGTGTGTGTGTGTGTGTGTGTGTGTGTGTGTGTGTGTGTGTGTGTCTGTGTGTGTGGCATATGAACGCACACAAGTTTTACTGTACTGTCTGTGCTGTATGTACGATAGCTATATGATTTGCCAAGCCAAACTTTAATAGGAGTGTCTTCTACTGTATAAGAGTGAGTTCTACTTTATGTTTTTAACTGGAGAGCTTAATAAGCCTATTGGTCAATATTTATATACAATAAGTATACAATAAGTAGAAGGTACTCTTATACATTCTGTATAAGAGTAACACCTATGTAAGTTCTTATACATTCTGTATAAGAGTAACACCTATGTAAGTTCTTATACATTCTGTATAAGAGTAACACCTATATAAGTTCTTATTCATTCTGTATAAGAGTAACACCTATATAAGTTCTTATTCATTCTGTATAAGAGTAACACCTATATAAGTTCTTATTCATTCTGTATAAGAGTAACACCTATATAAGTTCTTATTCATTCTGTATAAGAGTAACACCTATATAAGTTCTTATTCATTCTGTATAAGAGTAACACCTATACAAGTTCTTATACATTCTATATAAGAATAACATCCATATAAGTTCTTATACATTCTGTATAAGAGTAACACCTATACAAGTTCTTATACATTCTGTATAAGAATAACTTCTATATAAGTTCTTATACATTCTGTATAAGAATAACACCTCCTGTATATAAGTTTATAAAGATTTCTACATGAAAATATAAGAGATTCCAGAAGTTACTCTTATACAGAGTGTCACTCGTCTCAGTCTGTAGAAGAGCAACACCTATATATATATTAGTTCTTATACTATCTATATAAGAGTAACAGCTATGTACGAGTTCATAAAGATGTCTACTTGAAAGTATAAGTGATTCTACTCTTATACAGACTGTTACTCTTATACAATCTGTAGAAGAGTGACTCCTATGTATGAGTTTAAGTTAATAAGCTCACAAAGAGTTTTATTCCCAAATATGCGAGTTTCTGCACATCAGGAGTCACTCTTATATTAGCTGACAGTCTTATACATAGTATAAGTGTAATTTCTATATAAGATTTAAAGTTAATATGTGATCTAAAAGTCACTTCTATATATAATGAATACGTTTCAGTTTATTATGATTACAAATAAACTTAATTTTGATTTTTCTACTCCGCCTTCCCAACCCATATTTAGTTAGATGAACTAAAGATAGCTTAGAAAACTAACAATTATTAGTATATTAACATTTTTCATTAATGACATTTTTAAAAAATAATTTTGCTAAATTTAAAAACTCATTTAACAAAAATTTTGCTTTAAAGCCAATTCAGCTAATCTTTAAAAGCGTTCGTTTTAGCGAGCTCTCACTGTATTATATATTACGTGCTTTTTAAGCATCGCGTGAGGCCCGCATGCTATCGCTCCCTCTCTCTCTTTCTGTCTATCCATCTCTCTATCCTCTGCGGCTGCAACATTTTGATGCAGTCAAGTGTGAGAGACTGCGCAGACTCCCAAGCATCATCAGCAGTGAACCGCACCGCGCCCGTTCGCCTGCTGCAGATCATGCGCATGATTAGCCAGCAAAGTTCTCAGACATTGTCTATGCTGCTGCTGCTGCTGCAGCTTCTTTTTTTTTTTTTTTTTTTTGCATTTGTGTGTGTGTGTGTGTGTTTTTCTTTTACCAATTTGTATTAGAGTTTAATTATGCAAATAATGCGAGTTCCTCAGATTCTCAGACTTTGCTTTCTAACTGTCAACTGTCACACGAGCAAAAGAATTTTTGCATATATATCTTTATATGCTCATATTGTATATATATATGTATGTATTTCTCTCTGTTTTTTTTTTTTTTTCTACACATTTTCAGTTTCGTGTTTGTCTTGGGGCACTCATCGGCCCATCATCAGTTGGACTCTCTGCTGAGGCTGTCGTCGCCATCATCGTAATCTATTATTAAAATGCCATTAGAGCGGTGCAGCATCAGCGACTGTCCCAACGGCAATCGCAATTATTGAATATGTATATATATATACAAATATATATATTTGTGTCTGCTTGTATTTCGTATTCCATTTCATATTAAGTCAACTCGCAAAAGATCATATTTCATAGCGCCGATTTTATAGAAAGCCAGCCCCACAAATGTTGCTCTTCAAATATTTAGCGCGAGCAGCTCACGTGTCCCCAGGCCCGATACGATTTGTACAATTTGGCTAATACCCTAACGGTGGAGTGTATTGAAAAATTGATATATGTGGCCATAACATATTAGTCAATGTGATTTACTAAGACTGAGACAAAGCAAGCTAGTTTACAGGGAAGCGATACAGTTTTCCTTAATAACATTTGTTGATTCCATAACAGGAATAGGAGGAAAATTTAGTATGATAATGAAAGACCTAGTACTGCTGTTACAGATAAAGATGACAACAAAAAAAATATATATTTAAATGCAATTCGAATGTAAACTTATTATTAAAGAAAATTTTAAAACTTGTTTGGTTTTACAGACTTAAATTATAAATTAAAAATAAATTCCCCTTTTACATTCAATTTTCATTTATATTTAGTAAAGTAAAACTACAAAGAATTTTTATCTTTTCAAGCAACATGGATAATCTGTTTTAAGTTCGATTCCTATATCATCGTAAACATAAGCATCGTTATATATTAGCCAACTGTTGATCTACTCAGATGAAAAATTGAAGTGAGAATTTGATCTAACTTCAACCTTCATTTCCATTAAGAAAACAAACCTAAAAACTCTTTTAATTTTTATCACATCATCGGCATCATCATCTATCATATTGATAATAGATGATATATCTATAGATCTATATGTCACGCATTTTCATATAGATCATCTCTAATTTTCACCATTCACACAATTTATATATATTTTTTATATGTTAGTGTATTTCCTATTCATAAATTTTAGCCTTAGTCTTACTTTTTAGTGCTTGGTTTTTGACTCGCGTTTTTTTTTTTCTTTTTTTGGCTTGTGTAAATCAATTAAAGTGTGGCACAAGTGCCAAGCGGTCAGGCAGCGCTTTGTTTTTGGCCAAATTAAGACTTTGCATAATCAAGTGCCAAAAAAAAAGGCTGAAAAAATAAAACCTAATGCGAAACCTATGGCCAAAAAAAATGGGTTTGCATTCCACAAAAAACCAGCGACTATTAAACACAATTAAGTTTTCAGCATTTTCCTATGCCACCTCTCTCCCTCTCTCTCGCACTCTCTCACTCTCTCTCTCTCGTAGCTTCTGTCTCTGACTCTCTTGCTCTGTCTTGGCTTGCTCAAATTAACAGTTCATTAGTTAAAGCTCTGGTAAATATTTTGCTTCTTGCAAGCAATTATTGCCCCTTTGGGACAGGCCCTTGGGGGTCTTAGAGCTCTGATGATGTGTGTTTTGCCATGGACACCTTTATTTTTTCAGGTGACCCTTGTCGAAAATCTGCAACTGCCCCCCTTGTGACCCCTATAAGTTCAACTGACACAACTATCGAAAGCCGTTATATAAATCTGTTCGCACATTTGAGCTGTGAAACTGGCCGTAGGTCAAAACTTGTCTATCCATCTCTCTCCCTCTGTCTATCTCTCTCTCCCTCTCTCTCTCTCTCTCTCTCTCTCTCTCTCTTTCACTCTGATTACAACAAAAATTGCTCACAGTCACTGATTAGCTAGCGTTGAAATCAGCTCATTGAGTTCAGTGATTACAGTTATCTTACCATATCGTAATACCTGCCATAGCTCGAGCCATTTGCCATGCTCCATGGTCACTTTATTATGTTCTTATGTGATTTTCAAGTATGTGAGTTTTTCTCATGAAATTTATATTATTTTATTTAATATATATATATATTTTTTTTAAATTGAGGTAATTTCTCTGTTATTGTTTTTTTTTTATAAGTATTTTCTTTAAATAAAAATTGAAGTCGGTTTTTTTTTTGCAATATTTGAAATTATATAAATTTTTTTATTTACTATATATTTTTTTTCTAATAGTATTATTTTTTTTATATAGTATTTTCTTTTTTTAAATTAAAAAAAAAAAAATTTTTTTTCCAATATATGTTATTTTATTATGAAATGATATTATTTAAATTATGCCACTTATTATTATTTATTATGTATTTTAAATATTTTTCTTTTTTAATTTTATATTTTCCTTGTTGTTTTTTTTTTTTTTTTTAGTATTTTCTTTATTTTTAATTTAATATAACTTTTCTTATTATTTTATTTATAATATATTTGTGTTTTTAACAGAGATATTTTACTGTTCTTAAAGTATTTTTTTTTTCTATTTTAAATTTAAATTACAATTTTTTGCCAGTTTTTTAAATTTATATTTATATATATTATGGTATAAATTTCTCATTCTTTATAAGTCTATTTTTTTGCATATTCCTTTTCTTTTTGTTTAATATTTTCGCTTTACGCCTTTAATTCTTATAGGATATGGCTTTCCCCTACAGCTTTTTTTCGTCTTCTTCACGCTTCTTTCGTAAATATATTTGTAGTCATTCCATTCCAAGATTAAACATATATAGCAGATGTATCTATAAATCTTCTATATCTAAATTTTCTATAGTTTTAGAGCTAGGACCAAAAACAAATTTGCCAGTTCAGTTACTGTAGACTCTCCCTTGAGAATGTCAAAGAAGACTTAACTGTTTTTTGGCAATAATCGATAAAAAACTAATATTTATATAAGGGTAATTTGAATACAGAAAAAAAAAAAAACAGAAAACTTAGAATAATCAGCAGCTCTTTGCGGACTTCCCAGAATCTCTTAGTCGGACACTGCCGTCTAAATTAAGACTCTTAATTGTTTTCTATTATTATTGAAGTTAAATTAAGATAATTTAATGCCTATAGACTTGACGTTTGTCTTCTTTCTAATGTCTTTCTGAGCAGCTATTGTCGTTTGAATATTTTGTATCCTCCATTGCCATTTTATCTTTAACTGATCGTTAGCTTTCTTTATGGTTATGAACTTAGTTCTTAATGAATGCAAACGTCATATTGGATAGTTCTCACTCCTTGAATATGAACTAATTGTTTCAGCATTTCAATCTCCATTTAAAAATGTCTAAAGTTCATATCATCCAATTTCCATAAAAATAACAATAACCAAGAGCGAGTCACAAATTAATTTATATCTGACAATAAAAACAATCAGCGCGAAATCAAAAAGTCAAATATTTATAAATATGCATAGATCGATTGATATCATTATTGAAATGTTTAGAATCAAACGAAAACAACTGTAAATCCATCTGTGGATTATCTGCCAATATGTAGAAATCTATATCACGTCAATCGACCATATTAATATGCATTAAAACCATTTCTAGAGTTCGTCTCTTTTGTCTGTGTGTGTGTTTTTTTTTTTTTGTTATTGTCTCTGATTGGCTTGATGTCAGACAATGGCTTCTGGATTGCTGGCGTTATGGGCGTTGGGGCGTTGGGGGCGTGGGCGTGGGCGCCTTACACTTATGGCCCACTGTTGCATACCAGCAGGCGTTGAAGCGAGCCAAGACTGGGCCAAGTTGTTTGCGGGCCCGGCTAATTGGCATGCGTCGCAGTTGATTTTCCAGCTCGCCTGTGGTTCGCCTGTCAGCGTCAGCCCAGGAATTTGTGCGCCCAAATTGGCAGCTTTTGTTGGATGCGGACTGGAGCCTATGGAGGAGCTCTGACCTACTTAGGCGCCAGTGCGCCTTCTGGCATTAATCCAAAAACAGTCAATGCATTGCATTTATATATATATATAATAAATATATATATATATATATATATATATATATATGTATGTCTGGCAGATACTTGTTTGTTTTGTATCTCTACTGATGGCACGCTGACAAATTATCATATATATCTCTCTCTCTTTTCTCTCCCCCTCTCTCTCACTCTCTCTCCCTATCTATCTCTCTCTCTCTCTCTGTGTGTGTGTGTGCTCACTCCATAAAGAGCTGTAGCTGCCCAAAAAGGCTTTCATATTGCATTTTCAGAGCCAGCCGCTGTCTGTTTGCGAGCGTTTAACTGATAATTGATTGATTTATTGCTTTATTGTTTGCTAAATAAGCCACAAAAGCAACATCAATACAAAACACACACTCACACATATTCACGCACACAATGCACAAATGAAATTAAAAACAAAACGTATCAAAACAAAAAGCTTAATCGATTCGATCCGAATCGAATCGCAACGCATCCAATCGAAATCGAGTCGAATCGATCTTTAAAACGCCTCAGCACAGATAAAATTTAACAATCAATTTATGAACATGAGACTTTGAAATACCCTAGATTTTATTTTACGTATGTTTTTATAACTTTTTATATATTGTATTTTATTTATTTATTTATTTATTATTTATTTGCTTCATATATAATTTGAATAAGTTTCTATCCTTACCCCATCGCTTTCTTTCATTATGCAGATTCTGTTCTCTTCTCTTTTCAATATTTCTCTCTTACTCAATTTTATCTATCTCTCTCTCTCACTGTCTCTATCTCTCTATTTATGTATATGTCTCTCTCTAATAGATAATTTATTTCATTACTCCTCATTTTATATATTTCTCTCTCCATCGGTTCTAATCTCTCTCTCTTTCTCTCTCTCTCTCATCCTTCTTTCTCTTTCTTTCTTTCTCTCCCCTTTTTCTCCTTTTTTCCTCTCTCTCTCTCTCCCTCATTTGTTCTCTCTCTGACTTTCGATCTCTCCCTCTTTTTCTCCTTTTTTTTTCTCTCTCTCCCCCATTTCTTCTCTCTCTCTCTACCTCACTCCCTCTTCCTCTCATTTGTTCTCTCTCTCTCTCTCTCTCTTCCATTCCCCTCTCTTAGCTGACAATTCTTACGTACTTTCAAAACCCCCATTTAAATCACTCATCTGATTACAGGGTATATGAAACAAGAACACGCACGGTCGCTGCCAAAAACCAACTCAAACATGTCATTTTTTTGAAGCTTGGGTAAAAAGGGATTTTTTTTTTTTGGGTTTGAGGAACTCGTTGAATGAGGAACTTGTTGAATGTAGTTGCTGTTGTTATGATCAGAAAAGTTAAGGTCTTCCCCTGCCTCACTCACTCTCTTACGCTCTTTCTCTTCATGTTTGTCACTTTTTAAATGCCGACACGTCGAAGGACATGAAATGTCGACTTCCAATGCTGACCCGTTGACAGCTAAAGCTAGTCCCCCACAAACATAATTTATATGAGTTGATCAAGGGACATTTTTCAGAGATGATGATATTTAAATGGATATATATCCATTATGGATATTCTTATTGTGAAATAAGCTAAATGAAATACAAATTTAGATATTTATATTATAAACTTATTGATATCTGCAAATCTTGCATGAAAATTAGAGCTGCGATGTCATAACAGTTGCATCTAATTGGCTAACAATGTTGTTGAGTTATTGCAAAATCAATTGATAAATATGTATATTTATATACATATATTTTATATTGCTCATATCCGGCTGCTTGCATACACTGTATGTGTGCAATAAGTGTGGCATCGATTTGCATTACATGCGACTCATTAACAACAGTTAAGGTTGTGACTGTGACAATTATGCAAGCCAATTGAGCAAAGTGCAATGCAAAAATATAAGATACAAGATACAATGTTACAGAGGCACAAGCACGCATTGAGACATAGATACATAGATATCAAAATTGATTTGCGTTTGATTAAAGCTGAAGCGTAATTTGCTTATGTAAACTGCACGCCGGAACTGCGCTCATAATCATGCAAATGTATTGAGCTGCCTGAGATAAAGAGATGCGGCAAATGCTAATTGATAGGTAAACCAACTATCGCCTCTCTCTCTGTCTCTCGCCATCTCTTTCTCTCTGTCTCTCTGTGTCTACTCCTGTGCTTAAGTGGCGCATACAAATATGTGCATTAAATTTTCAATTGAGTCAATTTCTTAAGCAAATCGCTGCGCTAATGTCTTGACCAACACTCACACACACACACATACACATTCACACACACACTCATACACATACATCCTGCCACACGCAGTTGCGGAAGCAATAAACGTATGTGCGGAAGCAATATTAAAATGCAATTAAACAAATAATCACATTAAAGAGAGTCTGTGTAAATTATTTAAATGAAAATTAGCTGCATTTATGCATAAATATATATGTGTGGCTGTGTGTGTGTGTATATATATACATATATATAGCAGGTATATGGGAAGAGTGAGGAGTGAGTAGAAGAAGCAGGAGTTCGAGGCTGAGCATGCGCTGCATTTGCTGTTTGTTTGTATATAAACAAGAATTTTAATGCCTCAATCAAAGTAAATTGATGCAGTGAACAAAGCAACAACAAAAAGAAGAAGAAGAATCGAATACAAAAATGCTATTGCTTCTGAATTCTGGCAAAAAATTGTGTTTTAGAAAAAAAAATGCTAAATTTTGTTGAGCTGAGCGAGAGATGTAGGAGAAGCGAGAGAAATGAGTTACATGAGAGACAGGAAATTTTGTAGAAATCAGCGAAATTATACAGATAAGAGATATATAAAAGATATGCCAAACGTGGAAATCAGGAAAGACTCTAAAGAGGTGAGGTGTGAGGTGTGGAATATGAAGAAAGATGTGAGAGAGATAAGAAGTAAGGAAGAAAATGATAAAAACTTTAGAGACTTGAAAGTACAGAGATAAGATTCAATAATAAGATATATATGATACGAATGATACGATATACAAAAGATAAATTCGATGTAAGAACATGGGAAATATGGAATAAATGATATGGAATATGGAACAAGATTCATGATATGGAATGATAGAAAATATATAAAACTTATAGGAGATGCAGAAACATGGGAGATATGGATAAATGATATGGAATATGGAATAATATTCAAGACATGTAATGATAGAAAATATATAGAATATTTTAAAGATGTTGAAACATGGGAGATATCGAATAAGAGGAGATATAAGTAATATAGTAAAGATTATGGTGAGATGGAAGAAATGTAAGAGATGGAAGATATGGGAGGCATAGACGATTTGAGAAATTCTAGAGATAAGTATTGGAAATTTGAGAGATATTGAATTGATAGAAATGATCAAGGAGCTTTAAAAAGAAACTTATTTTTTTTCATGCAATTAAGAAATGTTTAAGAATTATTAACTAAAAATCAAGAAAAAGCTAGATATAAAAAATTTTACATTATAATTGTTTTTCTATCCTCTGCTTGAAAGAAAGAGGAAAAGAAGAAAAAAAAAAATATATATATATAAATTCGATTATTTGTTGAGAAGATCTCTTTTTTAAAACCTTACACCAGCAGAAAAACTCTAACCAAAAGTCTAGCACATATAAATTGGACTTGAAATTCACTACAAGTGTTTAACATTTACTATAAATGATGATGTACTATAAATAGACTACAGACGCTCGATTGGTTGGTTAACAGAAAGAGTTAATCACATAGCCAGCTTAGACATAAGAAATTCCAAAGCAAACCAAATTGCGGCTAGAGATCAACTAACAGAGCTCAACTTTGAGACAAGCTCAAATTGTAATAGTGCCCAACTGCTGCAGAGTGTATATATATATATATATATATATATACATAGATATATATGAAAGCAGGCAAGAAATGATCAACAATTTGGTCAGGTTGTTGTTGTTCAGCGGTCTAAAGCTGTTGCCTCTTGGCTGTTGGCAGTTGGTAGCTGGTGCCAATTTGATGGCCATCAGTTGGACCGACTGTCAAACGCATGCCAACAACAGTTTAGTGCAACAATTAGCAACACATTTTCGCCAAAGTGCCACAGACAGAGGGAGCCAGCCAAGCCGAGCAGAAGACGACGGCACAGACAGACAGCTGGACAGCTGGACAGCTGGACAGCTGGACAGCTGGACAGTAGGACAATTGCTCTTTCAGGCAGTCGGCCAATTGGCAGAGCAGCGCAGTCAGAACCAGAACTACGAGTACCCCTACTCTTAGGCCCCCACCATCACCCGTTAACCCCTAACAGTCCCAGCCACACTCACACTCATACTCACACTCACAGCCAGAACTGCAGCCACAATTCGCTGTCTGGCTAAGTGCTTGGCCGTCCCGGTTGGTTCTTAATCAAGCGTTAATTTGCCGGCCAAGAGACAAGCCCGACGCTGCAACACTGTTGCCTGCTACCCGTTGCCTGTTGACTGCAATTGCAACCAGCATTTGTCTAGAGAAGCTTTGCTGCTTTTAGAGATACTCAAAAAAAAAAAAAAATTAAAAAAAGGAAAAAATAAATCCAAAAATGTATTGGCCAGTTGCTTCAGAAATATGTTGAAATTATCTATAGCATGTCAACTGAAATACTTGGCTTATTAGTCTTTGATAGAATAAAGCAAAGTATTTTAAGACCCGGAACATAAAAAAAATACTTACTCAAAAGCTGTAGATTGATAATGTTGGTAAAGAGTAGAGTCTAGAAGTTCTATGAACATTTTTGAATGAGAGAGAGAGAGAGAGAGAGAGAGAAAGAGAGAGAGATTTTTATAATTATCAATTATTAGTATATTTTAAAAAAAAAAAAAAGAAAATTGAAGAAAACAAAAGATTTCAAGTTCTTTCGCTTAAATTTAAGTTTTTCTTATTTTATTTTATGTATTTTTTTTTCAAGAAAATTTAAATAGATATTTTATTTGATTTTTTTTCTTATTATTATTATTATTATTTTTTTTTAATATTAAGTTTTTAAATATATATAAATATTTCAATTAAATTATAAATATTTAAATTAAATTTAAATTTATTATAAATATTTATTTTTTTTATTATTATTTTTTTTTTATATATTAATTTTTTCAATTTATATAAATATTTATTTTTATTTCACCGAAGAAAATTTATATAGATATTTAATTTTATTTATTTACGAATTTTTTGTATTCATATTTTTAATTGTAAGAAAAATTCAAATTAAGGATGCAATTTCAGATGCTTTACAGCATAAACCGAGCTATAAGCTAATTCCCCTTACTTTGCCTGTGACTGCGCAACGTTGGCTAATTATACGAAGCATAGCTGCAGCAACATCTTCCTTAAGTGCATTTCATCTAACTCTAATTGAGTGCGAACAACAGCAAGTGGAAGCTTTGTGAGGATTTGGCACTGGCCGCACGCCAATTGGACGCGCTGCAGCTTTAACTCGCAATGTCAAAGGCAACAGCAACGGCGGCGTGTGCCACTTTTTTGTAAATTGAATTTAACGCCTGAAAATTAAAAATAAATTTAATTTAAAATGTATTTAAAGGCCGAAAGAAAAAAAAGAAGCGAAGTAGGCTTAAGTTAAGCAGAGATTGTCTTAGATTGTGTTTTATATGTAATTTGTTAATGTAATGCTTAATTGAATTAAATGAAAGAGAAAAATATAAAGAGAAAGATAGAGAGATAGAGAGATAGAGATAGAGATAGAGATAGAGATAGAGGATAGAGGATAGAGGATAGAGGATAGAGGATAGAGGATAGAGGATAGAGGATAGAGGATAGAGGATAGAGGATAGAGGATAGAGGATAGAGGATAGAGGATAGAGGATAGAGGATAGAGGATAGAGGATAGAGGATAGAGGATAGAAGATAGAGGATAGAAATAGGGATTGAGGATAGAGGGTAGACAAGATAGACAAGAAGAAGAATCAAGAGCGAATGAGAATGACTAAGAGCAGTAAGTAGGTTCAACAACCTAATCTCTTTCTCTCTCTCTCTCTCTCTCTCTCTCTCTATTCGCTCCTTATCTCTCTATCACACTATCATTAGCATCAATAACATTTGTAAGCAATTTAAATGAATTGAAATGTTTCTCATTATTTATTTTTGCTAAAATTCTGTTTTGTGTTTTGCTAAAACACTTAACAAAACTGGCCAAAACAACGAAGAGCGAAGATGGCTGAATTGATAGAAAGACGTCGGCATTGAGGGGCGCTCGAGTCCGAACGGCAGCAGAAGAAGCAGCAACAACAACAACAACAACGTATCTAAAAAAAATCTATCGGTAAAAGATAATAAATTTTATGACAAGCCTTTGTTCTATTTATTGTTATTATCAGTTTTTTGTTTTTGATTTTTTTTTTTTAGTCTGACGTAGGTATATATATATATATACATATATATTTTGTGCAGAGTTTTTGCGGCTGCTGTTGAACAATAAAAATCAGGACTATTGTCTGGCTCTCTAAGTCAATAGACTCTACAAAAGCTAGATGAATACCAGAAACTTGATTTGACTGTGCCGAATATATGTATGTGTCTGCTGTGAGTGCCACACGTTGACAATTAAAACCGTTACCAAATAGTTGACTAATTTATCGATCAGCCTTTATTCCAAATGTGCCTCATTATTATTTTATATTTGTATTTTGATTGTTTCTTTTTTTTCCTTTTTTTTTTTTTTTTTTTGTTTTATTTATATTTTCTGCACACACTTGGTTTTGTTTCTGTTTTGGATTTGCGTATTGTTTGGCAATTGTTGTTGGTTTGTTTTCGAATGCTGATTTCGAATTCGAGCAAAAGAAAGTCCAACCAGAGATGCGTTGCAACTATTCAAATAGATCTCGCAACTGCCCATTAAAGACATACGTAATCTATTTAAATGTATTCGCCTATGGTTTGTATGTATGAAAATCTGGTGTAAGACCAGTTCTAGTTCAATTTCTAGTTCACAGTCAATCGATTGGGACTTTCCTAATGCCGTAATATGATATATAATCAAAGTGAATTGGAACTAGTTTCAGCTAATGCGATGTGTTAATATAGGGCAAATAAATTGAGTTATCACATTAAGTAGTTCCAGGTCAACATTTCAGAGGCAGCGCTGTTCTTTAGAGGCATTATTTCGATATTTATTGACGTGAACTTTGAACTGGTTCATATATTAACTTTGTTTTTTTGTTGGTTCATATATTAAGTTTTATCAGTGGTAAAAGAACTAATTACTGAAACAAATTAATTAAACTGAGCTATTAAATTAGATCCTGGAACTAGTTCCAGTTCCAAATCTTGTATGCTCTTGCTAATTGCACTGTTCACTGATAATTATACGATTTACAGCTTTAATTATAATTCAAATATTAACTTGAAGTTCCTTCTAGTTCATAGTTTAGTTCCGATTCAAGTATCTAACTGATATTTGTCATATTTTACAGTTCAATTATGTACTAAATTTATACTTCAGTCAATTTTAGTTCTACAATTAAATTGGGATTTTTCCGATTGAAGAAAATAAATAGAAATTCATCAAAGAAATTTTCTAAAATCCATTTTTCTCCGTGAACTAAATAAAGTGGAGAGCTTGAATTGAGATTTTGCAAAATTGATTTAGAACTATCATATATACGATTATTCAAGTGTAGCTCATAAGAATAATATCTGTCACTTAGAAACTCAAATTAATCAATCTTTCATCAACATTCAGTCGAAAGATATAAAATTTTTTTCTAGACTTCAAACTGCAATAGCAACTTTCCATCTATCAATCATTTAGATTTCCAAAGCCCCGATTTTGAGTGGATTGTGAAGATCAGCGGCGATTAAATCAAATTATGAGAAATGCGAATCATCAATCGCTGATTGGACAGCTGGCTAAATATCGATGAGAACTAGCTTTGCATAATGCCAGCTAAATACTAAAGAGCGACTAATTTATTGGGCCAAATATTAGCATCGGCTGTCAGAGCTGCCAAACACAGTCCAATAAAAACGTAGCCGGATTTGGTAGATGCCGGCGTGAAGTTAATGCCGTTGACAGTCGAACAACTTTGGCAAAATACGCAGCTCGTAAAGATCTTCAAAATATTTATCAATAGAGAGAAAGACGATGCAGAGTCAAATAGAGAAAGAGAATGAGAATGAGAAAGAGAACGTGAATGTGAACGTGAACGTGAACGTGAACGAGAACCATAAAGAATCTTTGAGTCTGAGATATGTAAAATATGCGCCTAAGAAGTCAATAAAAATGTTAACAAGCCCGACTTAGCGAGAACTAATAGAAATATATAGCTAAAAAAAAAAATGGTATTTCGACAGGAAATTGCAATTAGGCAGCTACTAAAAGCGAACGATAAGCAGGTACCCTGTAACGAAAATCTGGCATACATTTAGATGAAAATGTTAATGAGCGAGACTCTGGAAGAACTTATAGAAAGTGCAATTAAAAGAATGTCTAGCTAGCAGATACCCTGTACTCCAAAAAAAAAAAAAGCTGTCAGATATATATAAAAATAACTGATGCTATAGAACTTTTAGCATACATATAGCTAAAAAATTAGAGATTGTAAAAGCACAGCAAGACGAAGAGATACCCTATAACTAAAAAAAAAAAAAAAAACATAATTTGTCACAAAACTCAATAACAGAAACCATAAAAATCAAGACTAGAATTTCAAAAGATCGCAAAATTAAACGATTAGCAGCTACCCTGTAATTTGAATGCAGCTAAACTGCAGTTTGATTTTAGAACTGGAATTTTGTAAGTAATGTAAAAGCGATTAACCATATACCGTTCACATTTTCCTACAAAAGATTTGGATTTTTTTTTTATTTATTTTTGTATTTATTTAATTTTTCCACAGTTTCATATTCTAAATGAAAACTATTTGGAAATTCCACCTGCAACTGGCGAACATTTGCATAGTTAATTTGTCAAACTTTCTCATTTGATAGCTGAGAGGGCACCTTTCACTTAGTTAAAGGTTGATGATAAACGACGAACTCCACTCGAAAATGAACTGAAAACAAACTCAAATGAACTGAAATTATCAGCCATAAATATCAATATAAAGCAAGTGTTTAAAGTAGCCGATCAGATCGTGAGAAAGGCCTCAGCCCCAGCCCCAGCCCCAGCCCAAGCCACAGCCCCAACTCCAGCAACAGATTCAGCTCAATTCATTGATGAAATACGAGTGCATTTTAGACAGTTTCTCCCTCTCACACACATGCGCCGCTCTCCCTTTGCCATCATCGTCTTTCTGTGAGTGGACAATCAACTGCAGTTAAGCAAAAGGTTCTCTCATTCATTCACACTTGGCTCGCTTTGGGCCACAATTAAGATACATAAATTGCTGTGAATATATCTATTTATTCCAATTGGAATTCAAGTTTCAAGTGATCGGTTCCAACTAACAAATGGGCTGCTGCCATTGATATTGATGTAGAGGGCGTGGTCTTTGGGATACCGAGAAACTAAAATAAAAAAGAAGTTGAAGAAACTGAAATATTAGTCAAAGGTGTCAGGTCTCTTTCTCTCTCTCTCTATCTCTCTCTCTCTCAGTTAGGAGGCAATATGTATGATCTACATAATGTAACGGCATTTGATCACGTTTTAACTGAAAATAAATTCACAAATTAAATATACATAAAACATGAAATAAACTATAGATTGATAAATCGATAAATTGGACTATGAAAATCTTTTGAATTATGAATAAATATTTGTGTGAATCAGATTTCGAATATGAAAATATTTATTCAACAGAAAATCTCATGATACAATATTATCATTTTAATTATTATGATTTCCTGTTGGGCATATTATGTTGGTTCTATTTAATATTTTAATTAGACTCAATCAATTTCATGGCAAACTTTTGGTTTATTTCCGGTTCAAGAAGGAAGAAGAACTTAATATTGGAAATCTAAATCCTTTGAGCGTTCAAGTGATTGGAGATATAATTGTCGATTGACAGTTTGATATATTGCTCACTTTAGATATATAAATAACTCATTGTTCTCTTATAGATGGTAAGAGGAAAGACGAGGAGAATACGGTCCCTTTTCTTGGGCATCTACCAGAATGTTCCATGATGTACATAGAAAAACTTTATTCAATTTAGGGAATTCATAACATTCAGTCAGTTCATCATCCACTTCTAACACTTATAAATTTAATGCCAGAAGTTAAATGTCAAATAAACAGCATATATATATTCTCATGTTCTTCTTAAGGGCTTCTGAATTGGTAAATTTATTTTGCATATTTAGCATGTGCTAAAAGTCGTAAAGCGAAAAGGAAACCGTAGTTGTCACTGGTTCTTGAAGTAGCTAACATTATATACTCATATTTTGGGTTTAACTTCATTAATTATTAATTAATAGATATTTACAAAAGCAACAACATATAAACTTTGAATAAAATCAGTCAGTTGAATTTTTAGAAATTTAAAATTATAATTTCGAATAAATTCGAAAAAGAAAATAGCAAAAAGTTCAAAATAAATATTTGCATATTATGAATACATAATATATATTGAGACGGAAACTTTCAGTCAATTAAATTAATAAAGATTTAATTTTATATTGAGTTAATCATTTAAATATTGGCGGTGAACCCTTAATGCTGACTGACTGCTGACTGACTATAATATATATATATATTAATATATATATATATATAGAAATAATATAGAAATAATTACAAAAATAAAACATTTTTGGAAAATAACTTGAATTTGGCAACTATGCTGAAAGAGCTAAGACAGGGGTATGTGATTATTAAAAAAATAATAAATAAATAATTAAATAAATAAATAAAAAAATAAATAAATAAATAAATAAATAAATAAATAATTAAATAAATAAATCAATAAATAAATAATTAAATAAATAAAGAATTCAAATAATATATACTTAAATTGTTGTTTACATGCAATACGATATTTCAAAATATATTTATTTGTAATCTTTAGCTCATAAAAATATATTGATAACTATAAATCACGCAGTAAATATAAATATATATATATATTTATATAGGTATTTAGATGAATATAAAGATCCAAGTCTTTAAGAAGTAAGCTTTTCGTGTGAATTAATTAGGTTTCGATTAGGTTGTCAAGCGTATGCAAGACTGAGGCGTTTCCCCCAGCGCCTCCTAGAGTTAATAATCGTGCCGCCCATTTATAATCGATTGATAGGTGTGAAAAATATCTTTAAGCTTTGTTGAAGAAAAAAAAAATAAAAATTTCATATAAAATACGAACTGGCCGAGAGTGAGAAATGTTTTGATTTCGAACAAACAAACGCCACAGGAGTCGCACAGCAGCTGAATAACTTTTCGTAGTGCTGCTCTTCAGCCGCGACTTTTGGGGCCCTTTCAAAATTATTTAAATTCTTTTGTGTGCATGTGCGTGTGTGTGTGTGTGTTTTTTTTTTTTTGAAATACGAACGTTTATTTATTAGCGATTAAGTATCAAACATAAATATACATAGACAGCAGAGCTTGTCGTTCGTCTCGGTTCTATATGAATCTGTTCTATTGGAAATGGGAGTTGGGGAGTTGATACTTCAACTGCCGGCATAGATTAGAATTAGGAATTTACTGTGAAATTATGCAAATCGTTGCTAACGAATTTTTCGAAAGTGTCAAAAGCCAGCCAAGAATACCTCAGCTCAGCGCAAGAAAAGCTGAGAACTTGAGAATAAAGAACATCATCGTCCCATCGTCTGTATACATATATCGCATAGGATCAATACATCGGTATGGTATATGTGGAGTAAACATATCCCAAAAGCAGGTGCCATACGAAACTGATATCTTTATCGGCTGCCTCTCGTTAGCAGCCAGCAACAAAAACATTCAACCGACGGTGGAAGGTGTGAAAAGCCCATGAAAAAAAAAATATATATATATATATATTTATAAGAAGAAGAAGTGGCAGCAGCAGCAGCAGCAGAATATGAATGTGAACCGTGTGCATAGTGAATAGAGTGAATCGTGAATTGTGAACGATTCTTCATTCGCTTGGCTCGCGCTAAAGTTCAACACTCGAACGAATCAATTGAAATGCAAATGTCGCAGCAGTCGACAAAATAATATTTGAATACAAAATGACAAATCGTTGAATTATGAACGGCATGTTATGCACAAGATAACAGCCAATCCAATCCATCTATTTAACTATTTGCCCACGAGCCACGCCCCCAAGCCAATAAATATTTGTTGGTGAAAGATTTCTAAGTGAGGACAAAGGAGTTGCTTGAGTTGGTTGATTGGTTGGCTCAGCTAGTAGCTGCTCTATTTATGTTAATTTAACAGCAATCAATATGTTATAGAGCTGTTAAGTTTCAATTACTCGTATATTTAGAGTAATGTAAACTATGTTCAAATTTGTGTTAGTTATTATTGTAAATTTGCTATGTTTAGCAACTGTTAATGACTTTTTTGTGTGTGAAAATGTTACGTGTTTCTGTTATTAACATTTTTATATGTAATTATCTTGCTTGGAAAGTTTTTAGGTATATATTGGACTGAAGAGACTAATAATTGTTTGAAATCTGAGAAGCTTAGGTCGACTCTGTTAAGCAGCTGTTATTGGACTTTTCCTTGCCTATGTTAAATAGGTTTTATTAACAAACTTTTGCAAAAGTATGTCTTATACTCTGTTATTCTGTTAATAATAAATATTTACACTTCACATTAACTCGTGGTCATGTACAATAACATATGTTATAGCTGTTTAAATTCACTATAATATACCTAATAACATAATGCTCTATTAAAGGCTTGTTGGGCCAACAGGTCTGATTTAACATAATGTTAAAGAGCTGTTATGGTATTCATGCATTCAATGATAAACATGAATTAAAAATCGATCTTTTTATATAGTATATATAGGCCTAGCACACTCTAATGTCGCTTCTATTCCAGGGTATTCTCGCGCCATTTGATAAACTTTTGTGTATTGGTTCTACACAATTCACACTTTTTGAAATGTATTGAGTTATTTGGCTTGCGTGTTTGAAAAAGAGAAAGGAATCTCAAATAGCTAATGCCGAGCTATGGGGCACAGTCATAATAGATATGTAGATGGATGGTTAGATGTTTAGATGTTGCTCAGTTGCTCGCTTTGGTAAACGACTTCTCTTACTTGTGTGGAAAGATGCGGCAAAACATTTTGCAGGTGTTTGTTCCAGCTAGTTGTTGTTGTTGTTATTGTTGTTGTTGTTGTTGTTGCCTGACTTGACATATGCAACAAGCTGTCCAAAGCAAGGCCAGCAACTGGCTGCAGCAGAGTTTATGTTGCTGTTGGTGCTATTGCTGCTGTTGCTGCTGTGGCCATGGCCAAGGTCCATGGCTAGCACGACAGCAACTGCAACTAACGAGGCACGTTGCCAGCGAGTTGGCCGTGCGGCAAGTGCTTGTTGCTGTTGCTTCTATATATATATATATATATATATATATATATATATATATATATATATATCTGTATCTCTCTCTGTCTATATGTACATCTAACAGTTAACTATGCAAACATATAAGGCTAATATGATGTGAAGCTGAGCAGACCAAGACACACGTGGCGTATGCGCAATGTCGCTAATTAGATTGCAACAACAACAATTGCAGTGGCAACAGCAGCAACTATTGCTCGTAAATTAGCAAAGCGACAGCAGACTGTTTTTTTGTTTTTTTTGGCCAGTTGTGCTGCTCACTCACACTCATACTTTGTCTCTCTCTCTCTCTCTCTCTCTGTCTCTCTGTCTCTATCTGCCTCTTTCTCATAATCTATTGTCGTCTATCAAGGCACATCGTGCTGCCAATGTTGCATTGCTGCCGCTGCTGCTGTGCGTTACAGTTGCTGCTTGTTGTTGCAGCTGCGGCAATCATTCACTTTTAGCCAAAGCATAATAATAATATTTCAGCTAGTCGCAGTTGCCAGGCACGCGATTCATCTTAACTCTATACGCGCCTGGCCTTAAACATCTGAAAGCGTGGAGCATCAAGCGCAGTGGGGAGTGAAGAAAGGCTTAAGCTCCAAGAAGCATTGCATTTCGATTTAATCGAGTTCGCTGCTGTCGCTGTCGTTGCCATTGCTGCTGCTGCTGCTGCTGCTGATCTGATCTAAGTTGCATTTAATAATCGTCGTCGTCGTCGTCGTCGTCTTCAACAGTCGCAACAAGTTTACAACAGGCAAAACAGGCTAAAGCAAGACTGCCTAGTGCCAAGCGCATGCTGACGACAATGAGATACTCTATCATTTTGAATATAATATATGGAGAGAGATTTTCCATACTCCTGAGAGAATTTGTGCTGATTGACCGGCTCATTAGCTGACATAAGATTGATCAGCTGTTAAAGCAGCTAATCTTAACTTATTTAAGGCAATGATTGACTGTTTGACTGTATTGAGTACATGATTGAATGACTGAATGATTGACCAAACAAACAACTTTTTAAAAGAAATGACTTTATTGAATGATTGAAGCATTGATTCACTGAATGATTGACTGAATGACTGATGACTGAATGATTGAGAAGCTGATTGACTAAGATATGAATTTTTGCTTAAAAAATAAACGAATTAAATGAAGGACAGAGTAAGTGATTGATTGACTGAGCGAATGAATGGAAGATAGAGCAATCAATTGATTGATTTACTGACAAACTGATTGTCTGAATGATTGATGGACAGATATATAGTCATGAAGATTGATGGATGGATTCAATCATTGATTGATTGAGTGATTGATTTACTGAATAGCTGATTGACTGCCTAAGTGTTTGCCAGATAGATTAAAGATTGAATGACAGATTCAATGATTGATTTACTGAATAAGTGATTGGCTGAATGACTGATTAGCAGATAAGAAGCCTTGAAGACTGATTGATAGACTTAATGATTGATTGATAGAGTCATTGGCTTATTGATTAACTGAATAAGTGATTGATTCGTAGATAATCATGAAGATTGATTGATAGACTAAATATTTGACTGATTGATAGTTTTCAAACAGATTGTCTAAATGAGTGATTGACAGATAGATAATCTGGAAGACTCATTGATAGATTGACTGACAAACTGATTGTATGAATGAGTGATTGACAGATAAATACTCTTGAAGATTGATTGGTAATTTCAATGAATGATTGATTGTTCTACTGACTAGCTGATTGATTGAAAAATTGATCAAAATAAACTATTTGCCTGTCCCATAAATGAATTGTATTTTGGCTAACTGAAAACTGACTGATTGACTGCCCTATAGACTGATTGACCAACAGAGCAATAGATTGACCGACTTACCAACTGATAAATACAAAATTCATACGACAATTGCAATACCCACAGCAAGGGTATCTAACAAAAAAAAAAAGCAGCTTGAGAACATTGTTGATGTTTTTGCTGCTGCTGTTGCTGTCAACGTCAAAGTCATGGCAAATGCGTTGCTGTTGCTGTTGCTGTTTGCTGCGGCTGTTGCGCCTACATTCATATTTCAGCAATTAAAAATCTAATTGACAAATACTTGAAAGACAACGTGCAGGCAGCCAGCAGAGAGCCAACCGCTGCAGCTGCTCCACATGCAACGCCACAATCTCCAATAGCAGCAGCAGCAACAGCAGCTGCAACAGCAATAGTCACAAATACAGCAGCAACATTAGCAATTGCATTTCTCTGTGTTTTTGGTTGCATCTTGTTTTGATTTTTAACTGCCGTTCACAACAAGTTTTAATAACTTCATCAGCTGCATTAGGCGAAGGCCCCAACTTGACTTTGGCTTTTCAACCAATGCAATCTTGTTCAAGTCTTCCCTTTCCCCTTTCCCATATATATATATAAACAGATATCTATTTGGGTACAGTTGAGCTTAGATCTAACGGCATGCTGCGTGCTATGATTGACCATTGCAGCAGCAGCAGCCACAACAGCAGCAGCAGCAGCAACAACAACATCAACCACAAGAGGCGGCCATTTGGCCGCTTGGCCTAACAAGCAGGGCACGTGCCCTATTAAGCTTTGTGGTCAAAACCACTTGATGAATACCCCATGCCAATGCCTTCGTCTATAAACAAGTTATTAAATATGCTTCTCGTAGTCGTTGCTGCTGCTTAAGTACATTAATTATGCACACAAAGTTGTCATCTGCTGCTCACTGGGTCAAGACAAGACTGCGTACGCCTCTCCCAGCTGGACAACAGCGCAGTCTCAAATGACTTTGAATTGAGTGTAGAGTAGAGTAGAGTGGAGTTAAGTGGAGTGGCGGGGAGTGGAGTAGAGCAGTGGGTGCAGTTGTTGAGCTAACCATACCAAGATGGTGCGCACGTGTGCAGCGGAACGAGTAGAGCAAATCATATTCTTGCCACAACGCTCAACTTGTCAGCGCGTAAAACTGATTTTCAACACATTTCTGTTTTATTATTCGTGTTTCGAAAATCTGATCGACAGATTATTTAATGAATTGATTGAACCAGTTGCCCGTAGCTAGATGGTGATGGTTGGAGATTTTTGTATATTTTTTGATTGATTGAACAAGTGCCCAGCGCATTAATCTATTGATTGATTGTTCGATGGAACAACTCATCAATCGACTGATTGAGCGACTCATCAAACTACGAATTTTAAAACAAAATATTAGCCGATTTATTTTATAGTTTTGTGATGGTGATTGATGGATTGATCGTTTCAGTAACTTATCAATCTAGTGATTGAGTGGCTTAGCGAGATTCAGATTCATTTGATAGTTTCATGATTGACTGATTGATGGATTGATTGATCGTCTCAGTAACTTATCAATCTAGTGATTGAGTGGCTTAGTACGCACTTTTCGCATAAATAGAACTTTGGTAGATGTAAGGCTTAGTTTAATGATTGACTGATTGATTCATTGAGCAAACAATTCATTAGCTGATGAGGCGTATAAGCAAGCTTCAATAGGTAAATCATATATATTATGCATATATTCTATGATTGCTGATTGGTGATTGATTGATTGAAAGACTTTTCAATGCACTGTCATTGATTTGAGGGAGCTCAGAGATAAAATAAAATGTTACCATGTTACATTTAGATTACAATTTGATTGATTGAACGATTGAAGCGTATTTTCAGCTAACAGAGATATGATTAAGACGAGGATTAACTGACTTTCAGTCATGCTAAAAAACGTATCTGATGACTAACTATCAAACCGAATATCTTAGCGCTACAAGCATACATTTTTTTAAGGCTATCGCTGCCAGTCTGTAGCCAGCAACGAGCACGCCTCACGCGCATCTCTAATATGTAAATGCCATCGCTAGGAAAACCACTCGTCGCCTGCTGTCGACAGCTTAATTAAAGAAGCGTCGATAGTTTTTATTTTGGATTTCGTTTATGCTAAACGCATTCCGAGTCAGTTCCAAGAACTAACAGCTCAGCCACCCGACTACAAAAAGATTTGTGGCCGTGGGGAGGGAGGCGGGGTAGTTAGCTGTATTTCGAGGTGCGGGTGGTGTGTTAAGAGAATCGCTGAGCCGTGTAATATTTCGTTGAAAACTTGAATGATAATTTCCATATGCGTTTAATGCCGTCAAAGCTGCTTCCGCTTAACGAAGCGAAGAACTTGGCTTACGAGCAGAACTATAGAACTGTAGAGCTGTAGAACTGTGAAACTGTGGGGGGTCCGTCTTATCTCACATTCTATCTATCTATCTATCCATTCTTCTATTTGGTAGCTACAATCATTTTTGGCTCATTAGAAAATGCTGATGGACTCATTAGGACACCGACTCGACTCAGACAATTAAAATTTAGCAGCATTTGCGCATTTGGCTATTCATGGGATTTAGGGGATTAAGCAGACTAGACGATAAGCGTGAGCACAAGTGAAAGTGGATGGAAAAGAAAAAGGTGACAATTCAGGTTCAAGGATCAAGGACGAGCACAATGTGTCAGGCGACAGCCAAATGACAGTTTCACTCTTTATCCATCTATTCATCTAACTGTCTGTGAGATAAGCGTGGAGTTCTGACAAGCGCTTGACGCATGCCGCACTCGCTGTCTCTTTACCTGGCCCATTGTTGTCTACCTACATTTTTTTTTTACCTGCTGTTGTTAATCATAATAGTTATAATCGTAATGCTCATAGTTTTGTACAGCACAAACGAGCCCATAACGCCCATATTCTATTGAAACAACAACATTTAGCATTCAGCGTGGGAATTTGTTAAGGATTCGAGCAGCGCAAATGCAGAGAGGAAGTGCGTTTTGTTTACACACCCCAAGAAATCTCATTTATGTTTGTTGTCGTTTCCCAAGGAAACGTGCAAAACGTTTTGAGTTTCGATTCGCGAACAGCGGCAAACAGATATAAATAGAAATGTTGAATATTGCCTAAGAAATTACATGAAATATAATGCCAAAATGAGCTAGATCTTTAGATAGAACTATATATATACATATATGACTATAAAGTATACAAGTATATATAAATGGATAAAGATAGATAAATATGCATTAATATATTATTATTGTTGGAGTGGAGACTGCAATAGTCGTGGGTTGTCTCAGTAGATCACTGTAGTGGGAGCTATGCTATTAACAGCGCATAATACTGTTAATAGCATAACATGGCGATGTGAGGAAGTAGCTGTTCTTGATAGAATCTGACATTAACAATTATATATAATAATTATTTATTTATATTATTAAATAATTATAAAAAATGTCTATCATTTAATTCTAAATATTTTATATTTTTTTCTTCTTACTTTCAATTTAATTTCATATGATTCATAAGTTATATAAGTTAAATATCTATTGTATTGCTCAGTATTGATTCAGATGAAAATAATAAAAGATCAAAATAAAAAAAAAAAACATTTTTGTAAATGCATAAAAAACTCATTAAAAAATTTAAACGCGAAAATTTCTATTGATTGTCTAGCTAGTTTTTAAAACTTGAAATTTAAGACATTTTACGCTTTAAAGCTTATATGAACTAAAGCATTTGCTAGACAGTTAGAGTATTTTTCAGTATCTATCAACAGTTGCATTTTTAATCATATTGTTAATAAAATATAGCTGTGCCTATACTTAAAAAAAAATAACATAATTTACTCACCATCTCCTAAATTTTCAATCTAAAAACAAAAAACAATTTGTCAAATAAAATAACAATTTTTGTTAAGAATTATTATTATATATTATTATTATATAAATCATGAATATCCTATGCGTAAATTATACATATTTCTTACACAATATATCTATTGCAAATTTATAATTTAATATAATTTTAGTTTTATATTCGACATGGCAGGCAATGATTGTCTGCTGACTTTTTGCAACTGTTGCAAACGAAAGACTTAGGCAACGAACTTGCTTAAGACAATTTCTGGAGCTCTCGTTGCTGTTGTTGTTGTTGTTGTTATTGCTTCTTGGCAACATGTCATATGCATGTTAGGTGTGTGTGTGTGTGTGCGACGCATGTAACCGTGAAAATCCATTTTTCTTGTTCATTGACCAAAAACCTAAAAAAAAAAAAGCAACAGCAACAACGACAGCAATAGCAATAGCTAAAAGTTGGCCTAGCATTTGGCTCTTTCACTTGGGCTCTCTTTACGTTTTGCCATGGCTTTTATTTTGTCTATGATTAACGTTGGCTGCGACTCGATGCTGGCGTCTTTCGACTCAGTCACGAGTTGTGCACATGTGCAGGTGTGTGTCTGTATGTCTGTGTGTGTGTGTGTGAGTCGTACGTACGCGTGCTGCCAGCAACTATGACAATGGCTAAAGCAACAACAACAACAACAACGGTAATCATAGTTTTATGTTGGCAAACAAACAGGTGCCCTAATGTCAATAATGTTGCTATTGCTGCTGCTGCTGCTGCTGCTGCTGCTGCCAGTTGCTGCTGTTGTCGTCATAGCATATTGACAAATTGCCTACACATTTTGGCCACAATTTTGTGTGCGACAGACAGACAGTCTTGTTGGCTACTGAAGCATGCGCGCCGCTCGAATATTTGCTCGAAACAGTAGCCAAAACTCGCAACTCGCAACTCGCAACTTGCAACTTGCAACTTGCAACTTGCAACTTGACAATGCGGCAAAAGGACAGACGGTCAAGCGGACTGAACAGACTGATAAAGCAACTACAAGTAGTAGAGTTTGAGCACGGCATGGGTAAGAGTGACACGGTTCATTCAAGCAGCATTGTTGTTGTTGTTGTTGTTGCAAGTTCAATTGTTATTGCAATATGTTGCCTGTTCTTGTTTCATTGCCAAAAGATTCGCTTTGGCTGCCAGCTCAAGCTGATGTCTGCACAAATTTTGATTAAAATACTCTCTTCTTGCAGAGAGTATTAGATGAAATATGGAGAGCATTATATATTAGGGTATATATATACTAAATATATATGTTTTTGTGTATGCATAATTTATATGTATAGTTTGTAGAATATACACTGCGCGACATCAGTTTAAAGCTGCCTTTTTATGTCTTGTTCATATTTTAAATTTTATCTTAAGCATTTCATTTATTTATTTATTTATCTTAAGCATTTATATTGTAGTATTTATCATCTCAATTCATTTATTCATTTCTTAATTTGTATTTATAATAAAATTTTATTTTTTTTATTTAAAAAAAAAATAAAATCGACTGCTGTATATATATATATATATATATATATATATATATATATATATAATTTTTTTTTTTAATTTGTTGAGACTTACAGCAGTCGATTTTATTTTTTTTTTTTTAAATAAAAAAAATAAAATTTTATTGTGTGTATATGCATTTTTTTAAATATTTTTTTCTCTAAATATTTTTTAATATAATTTAATATAATTCCTAAATAATTATTTATATAATATAAGAAATTTGTAAATAATAATATTCTAAAAATATCATGAGACCGAAACTCTAGAAAATTCTACAAAATTTCTTATATTTTTTTCAGCCTTAAGATGAAGAGAACTGCAAATGAAACTCGTTAAAGTCCAACTACAAAAATTACTAAAGAAATATTTTTAATTAAATAGAGCATTAGAAGTTCGTTGATAACTGAAAGCAAAAGCGCTGTTCGTTCTAAAAAAAAATTTGGTTTCTTTCTGTTTAGAATTTTGGGCAGCAGAAATCGTGAGTCTTGTGTGGCTGCCGCTGATCGTGATTTGTTGATTTGTGCGATTGTCATTATTGCGGTTGTTGTTGTTGTTGTTGTTGTTATTGTTGCTGTTGCCATGCAGCTCACATAAATTGTTGTTGTTGTTATTGCTGCTGCCGCTCTCTCATAACATGATCTTAATTATGTCCAGCGACTTTTTGTTGAAATCTTCAAACTAAAAGGAAATTCGAGAGGAAATGCAGCAGCTCAACTTCCACACAAGATTAAGCAAATATTTGCAACATATCTAATATGCACAGATAGAGAGAGAGAGATAGAGAGAGAGGGAGTGAGAGTGGGAGAGATGCATCAGGCGGCAGCTGTCTGTATCAAATTTCAAGCTAGGTGGCAGCTCTACGAGTTGGAAACAGCACCTGTGCTGCGTTCCCACACAAATGCGAATCAAATTGTGTTGATCGATAGGCGCAGAGCAGCAACTTTGCATTGCATTTCCATTTAGAAGGAGGAGGAGTAGCTACAGCAACAGCAGCAGCAGCAGCAGGTAGAACGCTGCTCACCTGATGTCGTAGCGCTAGCAACCCTCGTGACAGATTTGTGATAGACAGCAGCAGCAGCAGCAGGAGTAGCAGCAGGAGTACCACCAGCAGCAGCAGCAGCAGCAGGAGTAGCAGCACTACATAGGGTGCTCAACAACAGCAAGCATAAACTCGAAAGGGTTGCCCTGGGAAACAGAATCCAAAACTCGTTCTCGTTTAGAGGAAACTCCTTTGCCTACCTTTGTTCATTTCGCAAGTGGAGTGTAGGGCGGATCCATCCATATATATTTTTATATATTGTATATACACATCCATTTTATGCCGCTTGTTTTGGGTTAGAAATAACGCAAAAAAAAAAAAAAATAAATCATAATAAAGTAAATATAAGAGAAGAAGGGATCGTGAAAGACAACGGTTGTCGGCGCTTCTGCAGATGCTTTTGAAGCGGAATACCGCGAAGCACTGCTTCCTCATGGGAAACGGATGTGTTCACTCGGCTTCAGTTTGTATTTGTGGAATTGGCTAGCAAAATATCAGCTGTAGGATAGTCATGAGAAATCACATTGAACCCGAAACTTCTGTACTTACATAACTCTACAATTCTCTGCAATTGGGCATATGAAGCATATTAGTTACGATAATATTTGAATTTGATAATGGGTGCGCTCTAAAGGAGAAATTATTGTAAATTGAACTTACCAAAGTTTATGACTATATCTTAAAGTTTTATCTATATCTCACAACCTATGCCCTATGCCCTCTCTCTCTCTCTCTCTTTCTTAGCTATGGTCTTGGTTATTTTTAGTTCGCTTTTCAGTTTCTGTCTTTGGTTTTGTCTCGCTTCTTTCTCTTTTCTTTTTCTGCCTTTTACTAGCTTCTTCTTCAATTTTCTGACTCTATCTTCTTCATCTCTATCTCTTTCCTCTCTCTCGCTCTCTTTGTATTACTTTCTCTCTCTCTGTCCTTATCTCTTAATATGCCCTTCTGGTTCTCTCTAGCTCTCTCTAGCTCGCTCTGGCTCTCTCCGTCTCCCTCTAGCTCTTTTTGGGTCTCTCTTTCTCTCTCTCTCTCTCTCTCTCTCTCTCTCTCTCTATCTTTCTACCTCTCTGTAATTGTCTATGTCTCTCGGGCTATCTTTGATTCACTATATCTGTCACTCTCTGGCTCGCTGTGATTCTCTCTCTCTCTCTCTATCTCTCTCTCTCTCTCTCTCTCTCTCTCTCTCTCTCTATCTATATCTCTCTCTCTCTCTCTCTCTCTCTCTCTCTCTCTCTCTCTCCCTCTCATTCGCCCTCTTCCGTTTCTTTCTCTTTCTCATTCGCCCTTTTCCCTTTCTCTCTCTCTCACTCTCACTCTCTTTCTCCTTCTCTCACTCTTTCTCTACTTCTTTGTTTTCCACACTCTTATCTTACTACATCTTTACCATCATCTATAACCATATCCAATTCAGATTAAGATCAAACATTGCCTTGGTCACTTGAATGGCTTTGAATATATATCGTTTCATTTGATCAATAGTACAAAATCTATATAATCTTTTGAAAATATTGTATCATATGATATCTCTACAAGATATCTAAATGAAATCGATATCCAACACAGAGTAAAGAGTTGATTCGCTCTCAGTTTTCTGTCAGATTATCAAAATGTAAATAGAACGATGTGGAAGTTACATAAAATCGATTCAAAGTTAACATTCAACTGCAAGCTTTAATTTTGGACATTTAGCAAGTTATGTATCGAAACAGAAGCTCATTAGGGCCCACGTACAGTGGCCCAGGCCCAACGAGAGTATTGGGTATGCAAATGAATGGGCGACACCTTAAAGGTCTGACGACCTTGCTGCATGGCTTTACATCGAAACAAAAGAAAAAAATCTTTTAAAACTCACATTTGGACCAATTAAAAATCTATAAAAATTGTTAACACAATGGCCCAATGGAACAACAGTCACGAATGAATTTTGGAAATTTTTAGGGTAATGGAAACGAAATGGCATCGCATAGATCTTTAGGCAACACAATAAGACTGCGACAGGGAGAATAAGTTAGAGAAATACTAATAGAGACAGAGTGAGAGAGAGAGAGAGAGAGCGGAGAGCATGGCATTCATTAAAAGTCAATCAAATAAAATAAACTCATTGACTTTCTATAGAGAATCCTAATTGGGCAACAAATAACAACAACAGCAACAACAATGACCAGAATATATTTAATAAATGAATTCAATTCGAAGAGAAAAGAAAATCTATACTAAAATAAAGCAGACAATGAACGAATCCAAAACATATTGTCAATAATATTGAGTGACGAATGCCAAATTCTTTCAATAAAAGAGTCCATAAAAAAAAAAATAATCAATTTACATATATTTTCAGTCAGTCAACATGAGCAGCGAAACGCTCTAAAAAGTTTTTACTTTGTCTTTCTTTTTTTTTACTACTCTCAACTACCAATAAAAATGATGATGTTTGAGCTGTTTGTTGATACTGGATAGTCAGAACACGATGATTTATTCATAGGTATACAAATTTAATTAAAGATGAATTGATAAATATAAAAAATCAAAATTAAGCTGAAATAATTGCTGAGAGGAAAATAGATTTATTGTTTTAATATTTCATAAAATACAAATTTAAAATAGCTTCAACAAATTTAATTTAAATAAAAAAAATTGTAATTTTATTATTTTGTATTTTATTTTATAGATTTTTTGCTTTCATATTTCATAAATTATAATTTTAAAAGAGCTTAACAAATATATTTTTAAAAAAATTTAGATTTTTTGCTTTGATATTTTATTAAATAAAACTTAATCAAATTTGTATTATTTTTTTATATAAAAATAATTTTACATTTTATTATTTTATATTTTATTATTATAGATTTTTTGTTTTAATATTATATTAAATAAAAATTTAAAATAGCTTCTACATATTTAATTTATATTGAATAAATGTACATTTTATTATTTGTTATATAAAAAAAAGTTGAGTTTTATTATTTTTTTTATATATTATTATTATATATTTTTTGTTTTAATATTTCATAAAATAAAAATTTAAAAAAGCTTCTACATATTTAATTCAAGTTTTTAAAAAATGTACATTTTATTAATTTAAAAAAATGTTTTTTTTTTTAATTTTATTATTTTATTATTATAGATTTTTTGTTTTCATATTTCATTAAATATTAATTTAAAAGAGCTTCAACGAATATATTTTAAACAAAAAAAAAAAATGTAAATTTTATGTTTTTATATTTCATTAAATAAAAATTTAAAATGGCTTCAACAAATTTGATTTAAATATAAAAAAAAAAGTGTATCATTTTTTTGTATTTTACAATATTTTTTATTATTATTTATATGCAAAACTTTGAGCATTTTTCTGGTAGCTCCCACAAACTTCAAGATCTCTGAAAAGCTAACTCCTAACATAATAAAACGACTAATAGAAATGATAAAAAAAAAAGTTTGTGTGGCCAATTGATCAGGCATTGGATCTTAGCCCAAAATGGGGGAAAAAATAAAAAACATCTCAAGCAAAAGCTGATTTATATGCTAACATGGCTGAGCTATGACACGTTGCCCATCTAACAACAATTGTGAATCGTTTCTCACTGAAGCATTGAACAGCTTTTTTTTTTTGTTATTGGCTGTTGGCTGGTAATGCAATATGGAAAGCACCTGCAACGTTCAGGCTAGGCTAAACACACACACACACACACACATGTGCCAAGTAGTGTTGACCGTTATTTAATAAGGAAATTTAAAGTTTATATTTTCATTTGGTAGATCGTGCAGCGTCTACCTTGGCTAGCCAGCCAGAGGCCAGCCACTTCACAGAGTCTCGCCAATCGCAACGTCTCAGGTGTCTCAGGTGTCTGAGCGAGCAGGCGCCAAATGGTCAAAGCGTATTTCATGCCGCGCTCCGTGCGCTGCACGCATACAAATTGCTAAAATGCAAATGGCCAATGGAGTACGAAAATAACAACAGCAACAAGAATGAAACGAATGAGAATCGAATCGCGCTGGCCATGCTCAAGTCTCTCCCGCTCTCTCTCTCTCTCTCTCTCTATGTGTGTGAGCTTCTTGCGGACGCAAAAGGCGCAACGAATCGACGCGTCGGCCAAATTGTTCGCACGCTTCTCCTAAATCCCCCCCTCCCCCCTTCCCACTTCCCCCTTTCACCATCCGCTCGCATTGGGTGTTTGGCTAATGCGTTGCGATTTTCGCGCATTTTCTTTTATTTTTCAATTACTTACAGCAGCCCAGCGCACAAGCGCTACGCTTGGCTGCATTAACAACAACAACAACAAAGTGTAGAAAAAGCTGAAGGAATAAAAAAAATAAAAAAAAATAGAAAAATTAGAAAAAAGTTGATCGGCTGTTAGCTGGAATCATCTTGGCTCTTCCATCAATGTGCTTTGTCAATTAATTGATTGCGCTTCGATGATCAGCAATTGCAATTGCAATCACAGCAATCCCAACAACAACAACAACAACAACAACAACAACAACAACAATAATAATAACTGTCGTATTTTGCACTTAAATATGTGCAGCTCAATTGGCCATCGGCTATGCGCGCTAACTTGGCCAAGATCATCTTCGCCATCTAATGGCATCGTCGCAACAACAACTCAACGCGCCCAGGTGATTGTCTTACCGGGGTGTCTGTCTCCTGTCTGTCGCCTTGGCTTGCGTAAAAGTTGTTCCTTTTTCTTATGTCTCGTTGGACATTCGCGAACGCTTGAGGGTCTGACCGAGTCGCCTCAACAATTCATTTATCATATTTGGTGCCAGCAATGACTCTTCCAGCCGGCCAATGTACCGCAAGGCCGCACTTGACCCACATGCCATTATTTCAATACAAAGAAAATTGCCGATTTTCTTGCCTAAATCAAAATGGCAAATTGGCTTTTTTTTTTTTTTTTTGTAGTGCTAAAACGTAGATCAATTGGAACTAGTTGAAATGAGCTTCTATGGAGAACTAATTGTATCTCAGTTAGGTTCAGTTAAGTACTGTAAATACACTCAAGCTAAAGCATTTCAAGTTTGACATGTCTCTCACCTCATTCCCAACTCCATTGGCCGCTTGTCCTTTGATTAAGCCCACTTATGATTTCTACTCGTTCAAGCTAAGTTTGATTACTCTAATTAAAGAGTTAACAGGGGGAGTATTAGGTGAGGTTTGCTCTTTGAAAATTAAAAGAAGTTTGGTATTCATAATTTCATAATCTTTATATATCAAATGGTAACTCTGAAAAATAAGAGAAATTATTTATTATTCGTTTTTTAACATTTATTAAAAATTAAAAAAAATAAAATACAAATTCAAAAAATAAATTGTTTATATGTTTGACAAAAAATCAGCTCAAAAGTATTTTTTTGTAGAAATAAAATTTAAATTTGCTATGCTCACTCTATTAGTTGACAAATCTAAGATAAATGGATAATCTGCCTCATATACTTACATATATTTCATTTGAAATCTTTTTTGGGTTTATTTTTTACATTTAAGCTAGATTATTTTGGCTTGAATTACCTATTTCATTTGGTTTAGGATATAAATATTAGTTTTGTGCAATGCCCGTTATTTCCGTCCATTTTTTAGTCTGTCTGTTCGTCTGTCGTGAATTCCTCCGTCTATCAGTTGATCCGTTTGTCCTTCCGTCTATCCGTCTGTTCTTCGTTCCGTTTGTCGTTGCGTTCATCCGTCTGTCCTGCGGTTCATTTGTTCTTCTGTCAAGCCGTTCTTTCATTCGTCTGTCCTTCGTTCTGTTTGTCCTTTCCATTTATTCTTGCATCCGTCCGTTCTTCGATCCGTATGTTTTTCGATCCGTTTGTCGTTTCGTTCCTCCTTCTGTTCTTACGTCCCTCCGTTCTTCCATTCGTCTTACCTTCTATCCGTTTGTCCTTCCGTACATCCGTCTGTCCTTCAATCCGCTTGTTCTTTCGTAGATCCGTCTGTCCTTCTATCCGTTTGTCCTTCTGTCCATCCGTCCTTCCTTCCGTCTGTCCATCCGTCTGTCCTTCCGCTTATTCTTCCGTAGATCCGTCTGTCCTTCTGTCCATCCGTCCTTCCTTCCATCTGTCCTTCACTTCGTTCCTCCGTCCGTCGCCCCAACTTCTATCCACCCAATCTGTCCATATTTCGATTTGATCTCTCACAAGTCAAATATGATAGGGCTAACCTGATTTTGGACTTAAAATGTCCTAGTCGGATTTGTGTTGCATTAAAAGTTTTCCGAAATTTTTCCAAGCACTCGTATCTAATATCAGTTTAATTAGCAATTGACTTCGATATGTCTCAACTTTCCATACTCAACTTTATAACTAGCCCAACTCCACACTACTCAACACAATGCATTTCTCTGGCTTCCCTTTAGAGAGTATTTAGCTAAGTAACTAATGCATAATGTAGCAGCAATTGCCGCAGTGATTGTGTACACAAGCACCTTTCTTGTATATCCATCGATCTATCGAGTATCGAGATGGGGCAAGTCAATAGCCCAGGTCGTCGCAGTAGCAGCAGCAGCAGCAGCAGCAGCAGCAGCAGCCAGGCGCTGTTTGTTATTTGCATGAGAAATGTGTCGTCGAGGCTAAGCAAGTGCGAAAGCGACAACTGACAACGGACAACGGACAAGGGACATTAGACAGTTGGACAGTTGGACAGTTGGACAGTTGGACAGTTGGACAGTTGGTGAGGCGAGTGTGGAGTGAAGCTTGAAGAGTCAGTGTCGACTGTGGCAGTGTCAGCATCTAAGGCTGTGTGCGATGGCTGCACTCTGAAGGCAGTCAACCGCATCATCAGCTCATCATCGATCACGGTGACGCTGTGGTCCGCAACGAGAGTCACAAATGCCCAAATGCCAATGGCCAGCAGCCAAGTGCATTAGAGAGATGCTGCTCTCCCTCTCTCTCTATCTCTCTCTCTCTCTCTCTCTCTCTCTCTCTGTAATGCCCAGTAACAGTAATTTGGTGTTTTACTTGTTCTTGCGCGCCAGCAATCACACCTATGGGAATGTTTCTTACACATGTCCAATGCCACGGCCAATGCAATGAGGCAGCGTCTAAAAATTCCAGCATGCACTTTGGTACAACATTTTCCTCAGGTCTTGCGCACTCAACCAGCCCCGCCACGCCCTCCGCTCGTACAGCATCCAGCAATCGTAGCATCTGCCTGAACAGCCCCTACTCTTGCTCATTCCCTACCCACTACCCTCTACCCTTTTCCCACTCTCATTGCCAAGCAATCGTCATCGTTGCATCGTCGCAAGTTGCATCATTAAAAATTTATCAGTTGATTGGAAAATTATAATTCTTTTGCTTTTACGCTTCGTACAGTGCTATGATTTTTATAAGTCTTACCGCCTTAGCCATCACAGCTTCTCCAACCCAACCCCACCTCACCCCACCCCGCCCAGCTTCAGCATCAGCATCAGCATCAGCATCAGCTTCAGCTCTGTCGGTCTGTTATGTAATAACTTTTGCTACGATCTTCAGCGCTTGTGTTTGTATTTCTGATTCTGATTCTGTATTTCTTTTTTTTTTCTTGTCTCTCTTTCTCTTATGGTCACATTTAATAACTGACTCGACAACGACTGTGACTGTCTATTGCGTCTATCCGTCTCTAAGTCAATCTGTCTCAATGAATGACTGACTTACCGACTATTACGAGCGATTCAACATCTCCCCAACCCGCCGTCCAACATGTTCTCTCATCTCATCTGTACTTTTTTTTTTTATATTTATTTATATATATATATGATCTATTCTTTTCTTTGCTTTTCTTTTCTTGACTATGCTTTTTTTTTTTGCCAGCTGCTGTAGATGCGGAAATAAATGCGCTCAGATTCTTCGACTTGTTACATAAATCGTAATTTTCTATAGCCTCGTTCTAAGTATATCTAATGTATATTGCATTTAGCTACTCGGTTTTTCTATTTGCCCATTGCCGAGCTGAGTTGAACCTGGTGGGGTCTCTGGGACTTGCCACAGAGTACATAACTCACAATCGCACATGTCATTGGGCATTTCTCTCTCGCACTTGAACTTCCTGCATGACTAGAGCTTGCCGTGGCTCGCAGTTCACAAGCTCGTCTCTTGAACCACACTCTGGGCACTGGGTGGGGTCTGTTGTGGTCCCATGATGTGATTAGCCGCTTTAGCGGTACAGTTTTACCATTTTTTTCTTCTGTTTCTTTCTTTCATCACCTTTTCCCTGGAGTCTAAAAAAAATATGAACACAAAAAAAAATCTCTTCATAAATTAGTGAGAACCCAAAAGTACAGCTCAACACTATCGGACGGACAATGAGTTAGCAGATTGCTTGCAAAAAAAAAAAAAAAAAAACAAGTTAGTTGAAATTGCCATAAAATTTAAAACTTACTAAGTCCCTGCTTGCTATTTCTGAGTTTAGCCAACTCTCAGTATTTGTAGCTCGCTCGAACTTTACGTCTTACTTTAGCTTATATGGCAAATAATTCTTCTAGTTAACAGATACTAAAATTCCCACTCACATGAAGCTATCTCTGTCAGCTCTCAGTTCTCGACATTTAGTTGCTGTTCCTGCCTAGGCGCCATGATCTCTGCTAAGCTCTTAGTTACTACTTACTAACAACTCTCAGTCTTCGACTTGAACTTGTTATAAGAGTAATCAGCTAACTCTCATTCTTTTCTTAAGTCTAACACTTACCTTGGAAGATTATCGAACTCTTTATCCCTGTCCAACTCTCAGAAGGGAAAGAATTTAACTCTTTATCCTTATCCAACTCTCAGCACGGGAAAGAATTTAACAATTTATCCTTATCTAACTCTCAGCGGGGAAAGAATTTAACTCTTTATCTTTATCCAACTCTCAGCAGGGAAATAATTTAACTCTTTTTCCTTATCCAACTCTCAGTATGGATAAAATTTAACTCTTTATCCTTATCTAACTCTCAGTATGGATAACATTTAACTCTTTATCCTTATCCAACTCGCAGCAGGGAAAGAATTTAACTCTTTATCATTATCCAACTCTCAGCACGGGAAAACTTTACTCTTTATCCTTATCCAACTCTCAGTTTAAATAAAATTTAACTCTTTATCCTTATTCAATTCTTAGCAGGCAGAGAATTTAACTCTTTATCCATATCCAACATTCAGCAGGCAAAGAATTTAACTCTTTATCCTTATCCAACTTACGATCTTTAACCATACGCTCACTAAGCTTAATTTTAAATTATTCTCGAATATCGAGCCAAGTATCATTCCCCAAGACAATGCTCAATCGCTGCTAGCAGGTCACATTTACTTTTTATTTCTGGACATCAAGCTAAACCTTAGTCACTGCTCGGATAATATGTAAATTCTTTATCCTTAACCTAACTTTAAGTTCCAGCTCTCTCAACGCGTTAACTCTTTAACCCGACGAGTCTGTACCTCTAACCGCACAACAAGCTTACTCTTAGCTAACTTCCTCAGCTCCCCATCGATCTTAGTTGCTAATCGACAACCAATCCCTGTTAAGCGGTCAAACCAACTCTTTGCTCTTCGCTTAGTTCCTAATCTTCGCTTGTCTGTCACTGCCCAAGCGTCTAGCTGGCTTTTATTGACGTCTCGTACAGGGAGCTAAGTAATTATTCCTACTCGATTACTGATTTTTATATTGCACAGCGTTTTCAATTAGCATTCGCATAATGCAGCTGACAATCTTTTGAGCGGCGCAACCCACATGAATATTCGCTTCCGCAAGCCAACCCAAGCCAACAACAACTAGCAACTCAATTCATTACCAAAAATCGTAAGAGAAGTGTGGCCAATGTGACGTGCAGACAACAGTCACTCAACGCAAGCCATGGCCATGGGGCGAGCAGTGATGACCCCATTTGGCCAACAAGTCTAGAATTGAGTTTGTAGTGGGCCTGCGAAATTCCGCAGTGTGTGACAGCGCGATCAGGCATTTAAAAGCCTGTCAACAGAGATCTGCACAGTGGCCCAAGGAGTAGCACATTACATTATTATACAACGCTGCGGGCACTCGCCGTTGTCGTCGTTCGCCCTAGCCCCCGAAATCTTGAAAAGCAATTAGCAAGAGGCAAAGTCAAAGCCAAAGTTAATCTCAAACCTAAGCCGATGCTCAATTGCAATGCAACAAATGCTAGCACTAGATGTAAGTTGGAAAGAGAGAAAGAAAGAAAGAGAGAGAGTGAGTGAGAGCAGGTACAGAAGCGGGACTTATCAGCAGACGGCAGCAGAAAGCAATTCTCTGTGGCTGATGGTTTCGCAGAAAATTGCAACTTGCGGGTAAACAAAGTCAACTGCCAAAGAGATGGAACTGAATGCAGTAGATGGATAAATACGAGAGGGGGAAGTAGGGAGCATACTTGGTACTAGTACTAGTCAACCCGAAGCTGAGACACACGCCAAAGCATCGCGAGGCAAGGCCCGTGGCTCTTCATGTGAATGTGGGTGCGCGCAATTATGTTGCCACAGCAACAGACTAACCATAAATTTTCTTATCAGCCCGCCAGTGTGTTACTGCGAGCACAGGAGCGTATTCAAAACTATAGATCGATCTAGTAACCCTTGAAAATTCCAACACAGCAATCGAAACTTCAGACGTGGAAAAACAATACGCATCACACATAAATTTCAGTCATAGTTGAGAAAACACAACTTGCTTCTTATTGTAATAAAAGTGGTTTTTGAATAACTACAAACTTATATATCCCTCTATATATATATATATATAAATCTATATAGTGAGAGAGGGAAAGAGATAGACAGCGGAGAACCAACAAGATGACTTTGCTAATTGCGGACTCTGTGGATAAGATCATTGAGCGTCTGAATGATTGCGATAAGATTCCAGTTGAATATATAGATCTATTGTCACATCGTGTGAGATGTCGTAAAATCGAGATCTTTCACTATGATGAAGAGGTCAGCTTTACGTCCGACGATGGCGAGGAGGAACAGGAACTTAGCCTGGATCATATGTTGAGCGAGGATCGTACCGATGACGAGGATCGCACCTTGAAACTTGTCGGCGAACTGAATTGTCTAATACGCCGCATCGAGCATATGCAATTGGCTATTAAGCATCGTAAGGATTATGCGCGAGGCTCGGATATGAGCTTTGCCCCCACCGAGCAGGAGTCATCGTCGGGTACACCAGTGCCACAGCTGGGTGTCTTTGAGTTCAAGCAGTGCATGCCGCTGAGAGTTAAGAAAGAATTGAGTCCACATCAGCAGCAATTGGCCGCTAACGAATTGCCCATGGATGATCCGTTTCACATTGTCCTCAGTCCCGACGAGGAGTTGGAGGTGCGTAATCTACAGCATGCCCATCAACGCTTGCAGTGTGAGATCGATGAGCTGCTCTGCAACTATCGCCTGGTGCGCACACTGCTCAACAAGATGCGGCATCAGATGTGCCTCGAGAATCGACGTGTGCGCAAACTGGGCGATGTGACGCAACAGTATAAGGAATGGAGCCAGAAGGTGGTCAATGATCTGCCCGCATGCAAGGAGCGCTTCAGCGCCATGATGAAGAAGAAACTCAGCAAGGACGAGGCCAGACACATCATTGTCGCTCACATGGATAAGGAGTCCAATTTGAGTAAGACTTTCCTAACCTATCGCCAGTTAAACTACGAAATACGTGAATTCCAATTGGAAATTGAGGAGCTGGATGACTATGCCAACGATCTGCACAGGGAGATGACACAACGCATCAAAGATCTCGAATGTGACGCTCATCTGTCCAGCGCTCCACCCTCCCATGGAGATTTTTAATAGGCTAACTATCTAGAGCGATAAATATTGATATCTCGAAAAGTGTTGGAAATCCTTTGCGTATTATATTATATATCCATCTGCTATATTATATGTAATTCAATCTAAATATACATTTGCTACAAGCAATCTATATGTATTTAGTAATATCTTATGAAATGGTACATAGCTATATGTTGACTATATCAAATATCTAAATAATGCAATGTCTGACGTACATATATCTATCTACATATATACATATGCATATGCATGATATCTTGTTGTCATATCGCTCATTGCATAACAGATATTATTCTTATAGCTATCAATCATATATTTATCTCAGAGATAATTATCTATCTATCTAAAATTTATTTGATCACTAATCATTTTATGAATTTGTTCTGAGTGCAGATATTTTTTGTTAATTATCTATGTCAATAGTTCAATGAAAATCTGAAGCAACATAGAAATACATACATACATATATACATATAACATGTATTATATATGTGTATATATAAGAAAATTACATAAAATACAATAATATCAATATTTTTGGGAATAAGCCTTTAAAATAATAATAATAATAATAATAGTAATAATAATAATAATAATAATAATAATAATAATAATAGATAATAATAATAATAATAATAATAATAATAATAATAATAATAATAATAATAATAATAATAATAATAATAATAAATAATAATAATAATGATAATTATTATTATTATTATTATATTATTTATAATATATTTAAAGAATTTCTATTGGGCCCTCTAGTGTCAGCCGCACTGCGCTCCTGCTCTGTGCTGCTGCTACTTAAAGCTGAGACACAAGCCAGCAAGCCACCAGCAGAAGGTAGTACATCATTTTGGACTTTATCAGCAGCAGCAACTGGCAGCAGCAGCACCAGCATCAACAGCAGCAGCAGCAGCAGCAGCAACGCGTGGGCAGCAGCTAGCAAAATTCCTACGCCGCCAACGCCAAACAGCAGCAACAGCAGCAGCAACAACAACAACAACAACAACAACAACAACAACTGCAATTGCAACTTAATTGAGGCTTGTCGTCTAGGCAACTTGGTAGTGTGTGTGTGTGTGTGTTAGCCAAAGTAACTGCGGTTGCTCTGCATCCGTCTTAGCCTTAGTTTTTCTCTCTCTCTCTCTGATGCAGCAGCAATTGTTGTATATGCGTGCTGTGGCTGTCGCCCGTTGCGAACTTGATGCCTCGCTGCCCCAGTGCCTTGATGCTCCACAGACGAGCGACCAGACAACAACAACAACAACATTAACTAGTTGCAACAATAACAGCCGCATAATAACGTACTGAGGGCGTTGAGGCAACAACATGCAACAATCTGGCAAGTCAGGCAACCCAGCCGACCAGCCAACCATCATCTAAGCTCTGCGGCTAATGCAGCTGCAGACTCAACTCAGCTAGCTTCCCCCCCCTCTCTCTCTCTATATATATATATATATATATATATATCTCTATCGCTCTCCCGCTCCGCCATGGACAATTTAAGCTCATTCACTTGCCGCTGATTGCTGTTGGCGTTGGTGTTGCTGCTGCTGCTGCTGCTGCTGCTGCTGTGGCTGGCAAATTCGCAAGTTCAAGTCCAAGTCCAAGACCAAGTGCAATGTTGTAGGGTTTCAACAAGAAAATTGCATGTGCACAACAGCAGACAGGCTTACACAGAGAGCGAGAGAGAGAGAGAGAGAGAGAGAGAGAGCAAGGCTTACTCTACTCTACTCTAACGACTGACTGCAATTTGCATTTGGCATTTGCTGAGGCGTTTGTCAAATGGTAGCCAGCAACGCGCTTCACGAATGTGGGTTAAACCTCAGCTTTAAGCTAAAAACAAAATAATCAACAACAACAACTGCATTTTGGCCTAAACTAGTCCATATCATTGGCTCATATCGTTGCATAATCTGTGTCATTAGATGCCACCAAATCAAATCGCAATTGCCCGCCATTAAACGAACCATCTAACTGCTTCCACTGGCGCCGCGAGGATCGATCAAAAGACGATGTTACGGAATATCAGAAATCATATGATCTTACATACATTTTTAATGCAATTTACTTACGTCTGCTTAGCTGTTACGATTGTGTAATGAGTGAAGTGAAGTGAATTGTAGTAAACTCTAGGCTGATGCTTGGCTATATCGATCGATCGACTTGGATATATTTGATCTATATTTAATTTACTTTATATTGATAACTCTTTAATATATTTTCATTTCCATTTCTTGACTCGTCTCTTGGAATTTTTTCACTCAGTTTTTTTATTCTCATGTCTTTTTTGAAAAATCTTTTACTCTATTCCTTCCACTACCCAAATCTTTTTATTTGCCTATTTATATATATTTCTTTCTTTATATTTCCCTCTCTCATCTCCTTCAAGCTCTCTTGTCACTAGCTAAACTATTTTACCCTTTTTGTCTCTATCTCAATCTCTCTTTTTATCGATCTCTGTCATCGTTTCTCTTTTCATATGTTCTCTTGAAGCTGCTTAAATATTTCTCTCTTTTTATCCATCTTTCATTCACTTGTCTAGCTATCGCTTTCCCTATTTATCTATCTCTAAATTTCTTACTCTCTCCTTTCTCTCTCTCCTCTCTCTCTATCTCTCTCTCTAATTATATCTCGAACTATTTCTTTTTATTTGCTTACCTCCCTATCTCCCTCTCTCTTTCATTGCTGCTGTTTACCTCTTCTTTTGCCTTCTCTCAATGTCTTTCTCATTCTCGCTTACTCTCTGTCTCTCTCTCTCTGTCTCTCTCTCTCTCTTTTTTCCCCTCCATCTCTACCTTTAACTCTTCACTTCTTTCTCTCCCTCTTTCTCTAACTCTCTATCTTTTACATTGTTTTCTCATTGTCTTTTTCTCTCTTTCAATCTAATTTATATTCAGTTTCAGTATTATTTGATTTATTTTCACATCATTCTTTCTCTATCACTTTTCCCCATTCCAAACCAATTTGTTTATTCTCCTTAATTAACAATATTTTCAAAAATATTCAAATTTGATCTGTGCAATTCTCATAGCTATATCCATTATTTCCCAGTTAAGTCACTTAAATACATATATTATAGCTTTTCCCCCACGCAATAGCCTAGCTGTGTGAAGGATTTGAGATTGACGAAGCTCATGAATTTGCTGAAAGAGTTTTGTGTGAATATTTTGAGTTGAGAGCAAAGTGAAGTCTCGCATGTCAAGTGCTCATTTGCTCAGCTGTTGCTCAACTGTTGCACAGCTGCCATTACATAATGCCAACAATAACTTGGAGAATGCCAAAGAATTTCTCTCCTCTCTCTCTCTCTATCTCTCTCTCTCTCTATCTCTCTGTTGTTGTTATTTGGTCTTGCACTCGTCATTTGTCTTGTGGCTTATGGGAACAAAAAAAGTGTCCTGGGCTCACGCTTCGACACACACTCACACACACACACACACACACACAAGTTGTTGTTGTTGATTTATTATGGTTACATCTAATTAAAACGGTTCTACAGTGCCAGCTAGCCAGCGAGCGATCACTGCTCGCTCCATGGCTAAGACTCGAAATGGTTTGACGTAATGAAGCAAAATGTTCCGCACTATGGCCAATTGGTATTGGCCATAACACATGGCTGCTTAAAAGATGATGCCTGATGCCTGATGCCTGATGCCTCATGCCCGATGCCCGATGCCCGTCAGATGGCTGACTTCAAAAGTTCTATTCTATGCCAGTCTATGGGCACAACAATTTCTGCACACTGCAGAAGAAGTCAATTAAGCCAAACGCTAAAAGGCCACTGATAAATGACAAATGACGTGTCTCAAAACAACAAAAAAAAAGAGCAGAGTATCAACTAGTTTTATATGCTTAAGTAGCTGCCTGAGCATCATCAATAAATACCCTGTAATTTATAATTGCTTAAAGTTTTAACTGCAGCAAAAGAGTTGATCAGATTTTGGAGGATTAGCTAGGAAAATTCATAACAAATTTTTTACAACGAACTCATTTAAGATTCCAATTCAAATGAATCTAGTGCTAAAAACTACAAGACTATCTTATTCTGTATTAGTTGGTCTTAAATTCTTTAAGTGCAACTAAAATAAGTTTATATAAAAATTGTTTTTTTTTTTTTTTTGAACTTTCTCAAGAACTCTTAACGAAAATGTTATAAACTATATACAGAACTTATATATGACTTCAATAAAGCCTACATACCAAATTTGATATATATAGTTCTTATAGGACTCGAGTTCAATGGGTTGGTCTACTTTAAAAAAAAAAAGAAATAAAAGTTTGAAATATTTTATTAATAATTTATAGCATTTAAGCTTCTGCATGTATATCTATCTCTATCTATATCTGCCCGAAGTGAATATACACTTTCTATATATTTGCTGTAATTACAGGGTATATAGCAAACTAAAGCAAAGTCAATTTGGCATTCGTGACTCGTCTGGTCCACAGCACTCGTGTCCATATAATTTCCAACATAGAAATATCGCACAACAAGTGCAAATGCAATTAGTTCCAAGCTTTATTTGTTTAAGCGAATGCCGACACACACACACACACACACACACACACACACACAAACACACACACAAATGCGGACTTTGCGCATACGCATACACTTGGATTTTCTGTGGAACTGTGCAACAGGTAGTCGCGACTCTCGGCCTGTTTGTGGTATCAGTTGGCAGCCTTATAATTGCCCAGATTATTTCTCTCCTATTTGGCCTGCTCAGCTTATTAAGATTTCTAAAATGTTTGCCCCAACTCGAATGGAAGCAGCAACAGCAACAGCAACAGCTGCAGCAACAGCAACAGCAACAGCAACAACAGCTGTAGAAGCAGCAACCGCTCGTTGCCTTTAAATGTGCGCTTGTAATCGATAATTGCCTATCGATTAATGTTCGCGATTTGGGAACAATGCCAAAATGAAAACTCAACTGCTTCGTGGCGCCGCCATGCTAATTATACGTTCATATATGGCTACTGCAATTTGTCGTTCTCTCAACTTCTCTCACTCCCTCTCACTCTCTTCCTCTTGCATACTTTTGGGCTGGCATCTAAATTGTGTGTGTGGAAAAGCTGTGTTCAAGCTAGAAATGGTGATTCTCTATAACCAGACATTTCTTCTGCTATAGCTACAGCATTACGGAAAATTGTTCCAATTAGAAATTGTGATTTAAACTAAAACTACTTTTAGTATATATTTTTTACTATATATATATATTATTATTATATATTTGTATATACATATATATATGTGTATGCCTAATCCCAAAAAAAAAAGTATAGCTATTCCTGATCAAGAGGTTTAACTGAGTAGATCTAGCCAAGTTCGACTGTCATATGATAAGACACAATAATCAAAAACTTTAAATTGTAAATTATAATAAAGCGCTTCCACACTACGTGAGTGGGGATTAGGGGCGCTGATATATATTTTCGCGTAGTCAAATACAATTTAATTCAATGAAATAATGTATTTTATATAATTTTGTATAATTTAGTAACAATAGGTCAAAAACTCTGTCTCGTCCGAATATAAATTGAATCAGATCAGCCCCCTCCTTGAATGTCTGATGGGAGAAACCAACCTGCTAAGCATCCTTAACTTATACTATATATACCATATACAGTTATTATTTTTTTGACATCTTGGAACAACTGCAAAAGGCTTTGAGCTACATCGAAGATGGCTTTTGTCATTCGCTTAAGGTGCGCATGGATGCGACATTGTGCTCTGAGCAGAACATCATCATATTGTTTAGCATCTTCAATTTGTTGCAGATCGTGAAGCAAGTGTTGCAAGGTGGAATACCGTGCCACCGGCATACTGTAAGAGAATATACCGACAGCAGACGTTGCCCACCATGGTGGATGGCCAACAGGTGGATATCACTAATATATCATTGAACCGCTGATGTAGTCGCTGCAGAAGAACGCTCCCCATCGAATTGCACATCTATGTATTTCCTCAAATGTCTCTATTAACGCTCCTTGAACATATGGATATGGATTTATGGATTTTAATCTTTATACTATATATACGTGTGGGGTAACTCGAGGTTAACTGATTGATATTAAATGCGCAGCATAAACTTAGATTTTTAAAGCTGTGCATTGATAGGATGGGATAGAAAGATAGGTAAAGAGCAACGAAATAAAATAAAACAAAAAGTTGCTTTAATGAATATTTTTTGGGAAAATAAGTTTTGTTATTATTGTTTTATTAAATTTCTGTCTGTGTTAGGCAACGAAATTGGGGAAATCTCGAATAGAGTTTTAGCATTTTTTTTTTCACTATTTTGCAATTTAGGATCTGGTGGTTACGGATAACGAACAAGATCTTGGAAAGATTGTGTTCGTTTGAAAAAAAATATATATATACAAATAAAACATACTTTCGATTAGTTTTTCATTTTTTTTAATTTAATTTTTTTAGTATATATTTTTTTCAATTGTAACTCAATTTGAGAAATCAATCAAATTAAAACAATTTGGATCAAATGTATATATTTTTCGATAATTTTTTTATTTTTTATTGTTTCTTTTTTGTGCTGCACTCAACTTAGTTTTGATCTATTGCGAATGCATAAATAATAAATGCTCTAAAAATAGAAATGACAATTCTTTTTTTTTTTTTTTTGCTGCAACTATTGTTCCGATAGTACGAATATATATACACATATACATATAAACGCTAAACTGAGCATCGAGTCACATGCAAAGCACGCGCTTGACTATATATATATATAGTTGTTCATATGGCAAAGAATTTAAGATAATTATGTAGCCCCTATTTATACTAAAACATATGCATATAGCTCGATATCGACCGGAACAACTGCTGACAGCAGATCAAATTTCTCAAAAATACATAAAAAAAAAAAAAATAAAATACATTTTAAATAGTTAAGATCAAACATAAAAGAAAAATACATATACAGGCACACACAATTTACAAAATATAAAAAAAAAAATATTAAACGCTGTTTGCTTATGGAATAGATAATATAACATATGGTATCATATAGCTAGCTATACACATATAGGAGCATATATATATATATATATATATATATATAGTAGTTATTCAAGCTTACAAACGACTAATGCTAATATATATAATTTTCCTTTTTTTTTTTTTGTTTTGTATATATAGCTAGTTATACCTGAAACTTAAGATTAAACGCTCTGTTGTTTTGGTCTAAATTGGCATTGGCCTGGAAGGGGCGTGGCACACGCTTGTTCGCTTCAGACTGTTGTTGTTGCCAAAAAAAATAATATATACATATATTGTAGACAAATCACATCCAGCACATCACAGGCAGAATTTTTTTTATAAATTTTATATATGCTATATATATATATATATATATGTATCTATTAATATATACGCTTGTATATATATATAATATATATGTGTGTATAATTTTAGCTTAAACTTATGTATGTATATACGAGCTGCTGTTGTCCTTTATATATATTTGTTTATGTTGCTCTCTCTCTCTCTGTTTCTCTGTTTCTCGTTCTCACTCTGCGGTTTTGACTGCCTCGTTCTATCTCTCTCTCTCTCTCCTGTTTTATATGCCTGTTTCAGCAATGCCTTCATCATCTGTTGATATATAAAATAAAAATAATTATATATTTTTGTAATTTTTTTTTTAATTAAATTATAATTAATTTTTCTTAAAAATATTGCATACAAATTTTGGATTTTTGCCACAAATTTCATTTAAAACAAAATATATATATATTTTATCATATATAAATATTTATGCCATGCCCAGTTAGTTGTTAGCGTGTGTGTGTGTGTGTATGTGTTTATTAGTCAGGGTTTTTTTTATTTTTAATTTCAAATATATATATATATATGTAATTTTTACACTACACTACAAGCAACAAGTTAGACAGTGTGCGCTTTTTATATACATTTGTTAGTTTTTTTTTGTGCATTTCTTTTTTTAGACTACAAAAAGAGTTTTTGTTGTTGTTGTTGCTGTTTTTTTTTTGTTTTTTTTTTTTTTTTGAGAGAGGGGGGGTTGCAGTTTGTGTTGTTGTTGTTGTTGTTGTTTATGGTACAAACCTAAAAGCGGACTCTTATCAATACCATCACCATCCTCATCATCAGTGTCTGTGTCTGATTGAGTGCTAGTGCAAATGTTTGTTGTTGTTGTTGTTGCTGGTACACTATGTTGTTGTTGTTGTTGTTGTTGTTGTTGTTGCTGCTCCTGATTGCTGCTGCCCAAGCTGCTGTTGCTATTGCTGCTGCTAACCGTGCTACTGGCCGTTGACAGCGTTGCTGTTGTCTCATTATTCAATGGCTGCTGATCATCGTCTTCATCAGCCTCTTCATCATCATCATCATTATCATCATCATCCAGCTGCTGTCGTTGCTGCTGCTGCTGTTGCTGTTGCTCCAGTTCCAGCTCCAGCTCCCTGTCCAGCTCCTCGGCCAGGGCCAGCGAGGCGCGCAACGGCGTTGCATGCAACATGTGAGTGTTGTTGCTGTTGCTGTTGCTGCTGCTGCCAATGTTGTTGCTGTTGCTGTTGCTTGCGGGCTTGAGGCGCTCTAAGTAAATTTTAGTCACTGAATTTCGTGAGTTGCAAACAATTTTGTGAAGGCAGCAGTTGAGAGCAGTGTATATATATATATATATATGTGTGTGTGTGTAGATGTTAGATAAGTGTGTGTGTGTGTGTGTGTGTTTAATATACAATCAGTGTATGTGTGTATTGGTGTGTGTGTGTGTGTAAAAAGAAAGAAGAAATTCATTAAATTGTAACAAATTTTTTGGTTAGTCACAGAAAAAAAAAACAAAAACAAAAACAAAATAGTTGAAAGCTGCAAAACCCATAAAGTTGTGTGTGTATGTGTGTGTTGTTGTTGTTGTTGTCTATATATGCATATATATATATACACATATACATATACATATACATATGTAAGAGAGCTTTAGTACAGCATTAGTCAATAATAGTTAGCAATTAACTTAATTAGAGCAGCAACAGCGAACGTTCACCAAACCAACGACAACTTTCAATAGATATAAATACATACATATATACATACATATATGTATATATGTATATATATATATATATATATATAGACAAAGACACAGGGCAATGGAAGAGTTGGGGAGTGGTGGATAAGTGGAGCTATATCATCTCGTTTATGTTTGCCTCTCAACTTACCCTCATAGCCATCGTTCTCATGCAGCTCATGCGAATCGGCCAACAGATGCTCCTTGCCCTCGAGCACGGCCAATAGGCATTGGTGTATGCAAACATATTGCTGCTCCGTTTGCACCATGAAAACGCGCTCTACAAACGAGAGAGTGTGTGAGAGGGGGAGAAGCATTAGATAAGTTTATATAGAATATATTGAATGTATCAATCAATCAATCTACCCTTGCGCATGGCAAACACAATGCCAAAGATGTCCACATAATCGGATTTATTAATGTGCTGCAGTATTCGATCCAATGCTATAAATGTGCCCGATCTGCCAACTCCGGCACTACAATGTACGATAATTGGACGCATATCGGTGCCGATGACATCGCGAAAGGCACGCACGAAACGCACCAGAGATTGCGGTGGCTCCGGCACACCAAAGTCCGGCCAGGTGGTAAAGTGAAAGTGTCGCATGATGCGCGATTCACAATTCTAGAAAACGTCAAGAAATTTAATGAGAGCATGGAAAAATAGGAAAGAGTAAGAAGTGAAAAGAGATGTTTTGTGTGTGTGTGTGGAAGTAAAGAGAGAGGGAGAGAGAGAGAGAGAGAGAGAGAGAGAGAGAGAGAGTAAAGAAGTAAAGCAAACTTGTGAGAAGCCAAGAGCTAAGTAAATAAGCTACAGTTGCTAGCTTCTCTCTCTCTCTCTCTCTGCAATGTGCTTCTCTCTCAATTTCTATCATATTCATTCTTAACTTAAGCTTGAGCATCAGCAATGCTACAATTGCTAGCTTCTCTCTCTCGCTGTCTATCTCTTTACAATTTGCTTCTCTCTCAACAACTTCTATCATCTTCATTCTTAGCTTAAGCTTGAGCATCAGCAGTAGCAATGCGAACTACTATGAGAAGAGAGAAGCGTTCGTCATGTAAAAAGAGAATTTTAAAAATAAACAAGTCTTCAGCTAGCTAAATGGACAAGAGTTTTGGCTACTTTCTTTCTCTCACTCTTTACTGCTCTCATAGCGTAGGCTTGAGCATTAGCAGTAACAAAATTATGCTAAAAGAGAAGTTCATTTGATAGAACGTAAGAGATAAGCATAAGTGAGAAGCTAAGAGCCAGCTACACTGGTAACAAATGCTTCTCTCTGCAACTTTCTTCTCACCATGCTTCTCTCAATGCTTAAGCATGAGCATATAGACTACTCAGAGAAGAGAGAAGCGTGCGTCATGCTAAAAGAGAAGTTTGTATAATGGAAGAGATAAGCATAAATTAAACAAATAATGTGAGTTGCTAACAGGTACAGGCACATAACAAATGCTAGCTTCTCTCTGCAACTTTCTTCTCTAAATTTGCTACTGCAGATTACTCAGAGCAGAGAGAAGAAGGATAAGTTCTGTGTGTGCATGGAAGGAGAAAAAAATATGTAAAATAAATTTTTAAAAATGTGAGAAGCCAACTAGTCAAGCATGCAATAGTTGCTAGCTTCTCTCTCACTCTCTCTCTGCAACTGTGGCTTCTCTTAATGCTTCTCTCACACTTTAAGCTTGAAATGCAGAAAAAGAAGCCATCAGCTATCTAAGCAGGCAATAGTTGATACCTCAAGATAAAAGTTAAAGATAAAATGCTGATCACTGCAACTTGCTTCTCTCTTCGCTTCTCTCACAACTTGAACTTAAGCTTGATGCAACCATCACTCAAATAGTTTGGTATACCTAGCTAAAGTCTAAGACAACTACAGCTACTCAATAAGTCATAAACTAATTATAGTTAACTTGCATTAACTTCTCACAAAGTTACTCTCTCTCTCTCTCTCTCTCTCTTTCTTTCTCCCTCTTCTTTCATTTCATCAACTTACCCTTGACACCATAAACTCGGCTATGGACCAATCAAGAAAATGTGTATCGGTAATTAGCTGCACTTTGATATCCCCATAGAATATGGGCACCCGATCGATGGGCCAATACTGATCACACTTCTCGCGTCCCTTCTCCACGCAGCGTGTCAGCATGACAATGGCACGTGAATTGCTCTCCCAGCACATGCGCCAGAACTCCTCGCGTGTCGAATGCAGCGGTCCCTGTGTCACAATGAACTCACGCGGCGAATTGTGACCGGGCATATAGTTGGCATTGATATAATCGGAGCCATCATCATCGTCCACCGGCTGCAGCTTGAAGCGTGAGTGATCGTATGGTAAAATGTTGGTGAAGCGATTTTTGGGCCGATTACAGGGCAGATCCGCAAAGCTGCACGCCTGATCGCGTCCAACATGTTTCAGTTCCTCAAATTCCTCGCTAAAGCGAAAGTCCGAATCGGCTGACATGATGCGATAGTGTTCTGGAAAATCTTTAATATGTATGGGACGATTTGGTGTTATATAGCCATCCGGCAACGCTGTCAGCTCGTCCGGCATGCGAGCCAGTTTATTTGTAGCACGGCGCATACTGTGACAGCGATAGCGATAATAGCCAAAGGCAGCCAACAGACACAGCACACAGAGTGCTACGGCCAGAGAGCTGGCCAGCCACAGTACATCGTCACGATCCGTGGTAATTGGCTCACTGTATACCGTATCCGTGAACTTGTCCTCGTCCGTGAAGGCGCGCACCTTGATGCGATATGTGGTGGCCGACTTGAGCGGTCCATTGCAATAGCCGGTGCGATGCTTATCACAGGTAGCGCTGCCAATGGTGAAATCCTCATAGCCCATGCTCCTTAAGCTGACATTGGCAAATGGATTGTAGGGTTCGATGGCCTGATAGGGCAGCCATACGGTATACGATTGGACATCCTGCCAGCTGGGCATTTCCAGGCCAGACGCATTCTTGCCCACATCCTCGGCCACAATGATCGTATACCAGCGCACCAGACCGTGGGCATTCGAGAAGTAGCTCTGGCGGTAGCGTATCTGTATGGTGGTGCTGCTGTGGCCCATTGCAATGGGCATGATGTGAACGGGTGGTGTTGGTGGTGCCAGGATTGGCATTAGCTGGCGATGCTCACGCTCTGCACCATAGCCATAGCCAAGCGCCGATTTGGCCTGTATGCGAAAGATATAGCTGTTGCCCGGCACTAGGTTTTCGATGCGCGCCTGCGTTGCATTCGCCGGCAGCTCATAGCTGAACGTATCCCCAGCATCGTCGGCATTCTGGCAGCTAATGCGATAGTGTTCAATGGGTCCGTGCTGCTCCTGTGCAGCCAGCTGCCACTCGAAGCTTATCTCGCCGGGCTGCACATCGTTGGGCTGGAAGTAATCGACGCGTCCGGGCGCAGCGGGCAGCGTCTGGTAGCTGGCCGAGATGGGCGCACTGGTGCGCATCATGGTGCTGCCTGGATCACTGCCCGCTCTCGTCGATACGGTGAAGGTGTAGTTGTGATACGGTTGCAATCGCTGCAGCGTCAGCTGCGTCTGTGTCGTAATGTTCTGCAGTAGCTGCGGACTCTCCGCATCGGCGCTGAGGTATTGCAGCTCGAAGTCTGTATATTCGCCAGCCGGTGCTGTCCAGCGCAAGGTAATTTCTCGAGCGTCTATCTGCACGAACTGCAGGTCAACGATGGGCAGCGGATGCAGGCGATACAAGCGCTGTATCGGCAGACTGGCCACGCCCCCGCTAACCGTCCACACGGTTATATTGTAGAGGCGTCCGGGTGTAAGACCCGTAAAGCTAAGTTTTCTCTCCGTATCATTGGCCAGCTTTTCCTTGTCCTTAATGAGTGGATCGCCCAGCGAGAAGCGATAGAGATCGAAGCGTGTACTAGAGGCAGGCGTAGGCGTATAATTCAATATGATGCTATTACTATTCGATTCGTGCTCCTGCTCAGATTGGCCCTGCTGCTGATCCTCGTCGAGAGCATTCGAGATGAACACATCGGATTGAATCAGCGGCATGGTGCGCGTGGACAGATGCGTAATGCCAGAGCGTATGCCATTGGAGCTGGCCTGCACCTCGAATTTGTATTGACGACCCGGCGACAAGTCCTCAATGGGTATGCGAACATTCGCAGAGCCATCTATAAGAAATAATAGTTTAGAATTTTTGCTCTCTTCTCGCGCTCTCTCTCTCTCTCTCACTCTCTCTGTTTCTCTCATATATACTCACGCTCCTGCTCTGGGGGCAACTGCGTCACATTCTTATACTCCACCAATTGGGGCTCATCAGTGGCCCACCATTTGATCGTATAGTAGTCCACATGTCCATCGGCACGTGGCCATTCCAGTGTCAGATTACGTGAGTCCACCAATGGCACAACATTCGAGACAGGCTGCGGCGGCATTGTGATATTCAATTCGAGTGGCGTCGGACTCTCCACGCCAAAGCTCAGCGTATTCACTTGAACCAAATAGCGTTCGCCATAGCGCATGTCCTCAATGCGCGCCTGGGGCTCATGGACATTGGGCAAACGCTGCCAGGTGCTCGCCGCAGTGCGATAACGCACAGCATATTCACTGAAATCGCTGCCCTCCGGCGGCTGCCAATGAAGCAATACCAAATTCGTATTCACAGTGCGCTGGGTGAGATTGCGCGGAGGCTTTGGAACTGCAGGTGAAGAGAGAATGGGAGAATTATAGAGAGAGAGAGGTTTAGTTTAGAGATTCACAATCATTTCATTCACAATCACAATCACAATTCACAATCTAATAAGAGAATTTGAATTGATTTGAATCAATAAATGAAAATTAAAGACTCTTTGATTCTAATTTGACTCAATTGACTAATTGATTGATCATTTAATGAATCATTCATTCATACTGATTCGAAAAGCTCTAGTTTAAATATTTAATAACAAAATAAAAAATAATAATATTGTGCATATCAATTGCATATCACGAAACACTTCAATCGAATTGAATTAAAGTTACTCATGAATTATGAGCAAATTCATTCACAAATGATTGTACTCACATTGAAGTACTCAGTTTAAATATTTAATTCTGAATTATAAAGCACAGCTATGCCTATTTAACTCTGAGCGACAATGAATGATTCAAAATTGAGTTAATTGAGCAATTAAATGATTCAAAAAAAAAATCCAGGCATGATTCTGCAAGCCTAATCAGCCTCTAATAAACTTGCATTGACATTTTAATTCACAATTTTCATTTTATATCTAAATTCAATTTGAGCTGTATTAAATGAATCCCAGTAATTCATATTAGCATGGGCATGATTCATAAATGATTCATATGTTCTATTAGATGCTTTTGCATTGCAGATACAGTTATTATCTAAATGCATCGAAATGAATAAATGAATAGTGAATACATGGACATGGATAGTCGTATCAAGATGAAGTAACATGATAAATGAATTATCTAAATGAATCAAAATAAATGAATGTATGTATTCACAATCGTAACACAATTAATTCTATAATTCAGTAAAGGAATTCAGTTAAAAAATAAACAATTTTTAAGTAACTTCTTTTGAACTAAACTAAAATGGATTCAATGCATTCATAGCTTGAGTGCTATCGCAATCATTCACTTGCTCAACACTTACAGACTGCCTGGAAATAGGCATGGGGTTCGCTGCGCATTTCGTGACTGATTGCATAGACCTTGATCTCGTAACCAGAGCCGGGATGCAGATATTTAATGATCAGATTGGTGCGATTCGTGCTGATGGTGCGTTCCTCTTTGGTGCCATTGCGCTGATAGTGCACCTCATAGCGATCCTGCTTTGAGGTGACATCGCTGCGCCAGCTGATGTTCAGGCCTTGGCTAATGCTGCGCAACTCCTGGATAATGGGTGCTGCGGGTCGTGTATCACGTATCAGGCTGCTGCCATTCGAGCTGATGCCATTGGACAGGGCTTGCACCTCGATGTGGTAGCGTCTGCCCGGCAGCAGCTGGTCCAGCTTATATTCCGTTAGCGGCGTTTCCACCTGCTGCTGTGGCGTTGTATTAGACGCATCCGTATCATTGTACTTCTCATAGTAGCTGAAAGAGAAAAAGAAGTTTTACGATCTATCTTCACTTCAATTCTTCTCTTCTCTATTTCATTTCACACTCACCTTATGCGATAACTATCCTGTTTGCCCGTCTCCGCCGGTTCCCAGGACAAGTGCACCGCATTGCTGCGATCATCCAGATAGCCGTGCAAGTTTCTCACCGGAAGTGGCCGTAGCGTAATCAATGCACTTGCCGGCCACGAATGCACATTGTCCGAGATGGTTTTCACCACGACATCGTAGCTCTTGCCCGGCTCCAGTATTTCCGGATAGTCGAAGTACACGCTGCTCGCTTCGGTGCGCGGCACAGTGAACACTCGACGTGTGCTCGATATGGAGATCTGAAAGCTTTCGTATTCACTGTACGTGCGCGGCGGCTCCCAACGTACTCGAAACGAGCTGGTTGTCGTATATTTGGGATCGAAACTGACGTTCAATGGACGTTCCGGTACAGTGAAATAGCGTGCCGTAGTCGGCACTGACGTCTCATTCTCGGAGACTGTCTGCACGGATATGTTGTAGGCACGGCCGGGCACCAGACCTTTGAAGGCCGCCTGCGCCGGTCCAGGTGGCTCACCCTCTCGCTCCACATACAGCACACTCTCGATGGCATCGTCCGGCGTTATGGAGACCTTGTAATGGGTATAAAGACCCGCCGGATATGGCGGCTGCCACAGCACCAGCAACGTTGTCTCGTTCCGGAACCAAACGATGAACTTGCCGGGCGTATTGGGTTCTATATGGGACAGGGGTTTGTTTTTTATTTTTATTTTATTTTTGGGAAGGATGGAGTTACAAAGATGTGTTACTACACTGGATAACAAATGGTTCGGATTGGACGAGCTGGATACGTGGGTTAGCACTGTTAATGTGAAACTTACAGCTAAGACAAACAACAACAGAATAAAGACACAGCACGCTGTTGCACAATGTTAACCAAGACAGTTGAACCCAAGTACAAACACCAATAAATATACGGGGTATTACAATGCTTATGATAATATCAAGAAACTGTAATGGGAATGGAAAGTGTTTCGGCTTCAAAGAAGTTGGAGAGAGGAAAAAGTAAGAGAATTGAAGCATGAAAGTATTTTAGGCAAAAGAGAACAAATCTATACGAAATGAGAGAAAAAGGAGTAGTAGAGAGGAAACTTGAAACGGAGTAAGGATATTTTAAAGTAAGCTAGGAAGAAATACAATATGTATAAAAAAGAGAGAAAGCATTTAAGCAAAGCAAGAAACGAAAGCTAAAATCAAGGAAAAATGAATGGAATAAGGGGCAGAAGTATGAAAGTAATGTATGAAAGGAAAGGAAAATGCTCGGGAAAAAAGTGATGCAGGAAACTTCATATTACTTCATGAATTTTCCTACTTAGTTTTCGGAAAAAGGGTTAAAAATACATTGGATTTATGAACATGTTATAGATCTTACAATAGATGTATCTTAGAAAGTTTTTGGATTATGAACTTTACAAATTTGTTAAACTATCTAAACAAGAGTACATACTAAAAGTTCATCAAAATATTTGAAGCTTAGATTTAGTTCATTTGAAGCTTGGTTAAGACTGTGCAGAAGCGCTTGTATTACTTAAAGAGTATTAAAATAGTCGTATACGCATTTTATTAGCAATAAACTAGAGACACAAACAAGCGACAACAAATTGAGATGTTACTTAAGGTTACCTTCGCATAGATCCATTGCACAGCTACATAACATTTAAGAGACAGTAAGCAAAGCAGACATAGAGAGAGAGAGAGAGAGAGAGAGAGAAAGTGATTGTGAAGAGAATTGGGGAAGAGAGTGTTTTATTTTTTCTTTTTGTCTTCTTCTTCTTCTGTTAATTGCAATGGGAATAATGTTAAGTCAAAGAAATTTCTTTTCACACCATTAACTTTGTTAGGGAATTATTATAGAGAGTTACGACGATTAGCCCCGACACCATTATTATTAAAGACGATTATTTGTAGTTTAGTAATTGCAGCGATTGCGAGGACTGCGTGTGCCAGCGATCCGGGACTTACTTGTGGTGAAATTGCGACTGGTATAGGCCACCGATTCCTTGCCCTGGTATACGGTATATGCTTGCACCTGGTAAGTGCCGCCCGGCGTTAGCTCTTTGGCGGACAGCTGTAGGGTATCATTGCCGGCGAGCAAATAGCTGCGATTGTATTCGCTATGCGGCGGTTCGGTGAGACCCAAAACTTTGATCTTAAAACCAGAGTATTTGCCCGTACTCGGGGGTTTCCAGGTGATGAAGGCACTTTTGCTAGAGCGTAGCTGTACGCTTAGATTGTCCGGCGGATCGGGCGCTAAAAGAGGAAGAGAGAGAGAGAGTGAGAGGTAGAGGTTGTGGCAATTTAATAAGGTAAAATCTTAGCTTAATTAAACCGCCTACTTACCTGTCGTTATATTCACCGTCCAGGTGAGCAGCTCACGATGCGTAGAATTTGTGTAGTATAACCAAAAATTGTATTCGCTGCCCGGCAGGACTCGCGATAGTTTAATATCCTGCCCAATTTCGCTGGCCGGTATTGTCGTATTCGGTTCCGGATAACCAAATGGCGGACTGTAGTCGATGCGGTAAAAGGCATTGTCATTGCTGCTAGAATTTGGCACGCTGATTACCAAATCGGCGCCATTGGCTACCTGCAAAAAAGTGAAAGAGAGAGAGAGAGCGTGAGTCAGAGAGAGAGAGAGAGAAGAGGGATGTCAGTTGATGAGCCAGTTCCGTATGGCTGTGTGCTAATGGAGGAGCTGTGTGGGCCTGGCCATAACTGACCTATATTTTGAAATATTTAATCTTGCACTGTTGTTGCACGCTGCTCTTTCCCAACCCATTAATCACAGCGATAAGCTGCACACACACATACAGAGAGAGTGAGAGAGAGAGAGAGAGAGAGAGAGAGAGACTAACGATAAGTGTCATAGAGCGCCAGATATTTGTACCGTGGCCCAAAATATACACAAACTAAAAGTTGACTCACAATGTCAGGGCTAGAGAGTGATGCGTTGTTCATCTGTCACTCATGCACACACTCGCCCGCCTGCTATCTCTTTCACTCTCTCGCTCGGTCGCTCGCTATTCGCTTGCATATCGTGTGCGCTCGTTAGACTCTTACATTAATCTATATATGCGATTATGATAATGACTCTGACAACTGTCAAATGACTCAACTCAACTGTGTCAAATGCATTCGCGTGTTGCATAAGTAATACGCTACGTCTCAATTCATTGAGCCTAGGGGGCTAGTCAAATTTTCGATTAACTTATTTAGTTTACAAAGATTTTCGAATGAAGATATCGAAAGGCAATCAATAAACATGAGGCTTATGAGAAAAAAAATCAAGTAATTTGATAGCCGTATGGCTATCTGAGCTGAGACTCAGACTGATCGGATTTATCTATAGCTATAATAATTTCTGCTCTCTTT
>JAWNPR010000061.1:21112500-21300000 GCA_035047405.1 Drosophila stalkeri
CAGGTGCGCGCCATGTGGGTCGGCCAGGAGGGCCAGGGGGCGGTGGTAGGTGGGGAGCTGTGGGGCCGGTCGTTCATGCTGTGTGTGTGTGTGTGATTTATAAAGCGTTGTTGGTTTTTGCTAAATATTTATATGGCAGCCGCCGAAACCAGTTAGGCGAGCATCAAGTTTTATTTATTTCGTTTTGTATTTAATTTCTTCTTCTTCTACGACTTCTTCTTATTTTTCTTCTTTAACATCATCAGCTAATTCTTCTTCATCCTCATTGTCGTCATCGTCGTTGCCTTCTACTTTTATTAAATCACTTATTTATTATGTAGCTTGTAGTCGAATAATAAACAAATCGAATTTCGAGCAAATAAATAAAATTTGCAATTTACTTAAAACAACAACAAATAAAAAAAAAAACGAAGAAAGAAGGAAGAAGAAGAAAAAACCAACTAGATATGCCCCCCAGGTATCTGGCTCTAGTGCCTTCACTCCATCCCCCCTCTCACCCCTTCGCCCCAACAGTGTAAAACCAATAAATTGTTTAACATTTAGTTTTCTTTTTGACGTGGCCCAGTTATTTTTGCGCGTAAATACCCTGTATTTGCTATAGTACAGGCATGCATGCACTTTGAATATGAGAAGGAGGCAACTTTAATGATTATATTATATTATATTTTCTTCACTCATATCATCTTTAAGGATGACTTGATCATGTTTGAGCACCAAATATTCGCATTTATCTATGGAAATAGTTATTCAGAGTAGTAATATTGTAGTAGTATAGTAATAGTAACGTAGTTATATAGTAATAGCATAGTATTGAGCGTATATCATATAAAACTTTTCTCTTACAGCAGAGAGTCTTAAACTTATGGAGAAATTGAATAATAAATGTTATTCGTGATTCATATTTCATATTCACTTTAAAGATATAAAAAATAGTTAAAATACAAATATTTCAATGTAAACTAAATATAACTGTTTTCAAAACCTTTCAGCTGTTAACAGAGTATCATCTAGTCAGGCTGATACTCCCCATTCAACATAAGTTTTAGTCACTTTTCTTTGTCTTAATATTAAAACTAATTCAAAAATTATTAAAAATTTTTGTGCTGCTTACAGGGCATCATATAATCTATCATTCAGCAGCTGAAATGGTTTTTATTATTATTATTACTTTTTTTGTTAAGCTGCTGTAAAAGGCCGTCGCAATTAACATTAATTAATGCAGAGTTTTTTTTTTTTTTTTTGCTGCTGTTGTTAGCTGCAGCTAGTGCAAAATCGTTTTATAGCCAATCATTAGCCAAAGCGAACTGCATATTATTTGTATATGTATATAAATATATATATATATATATGTATATGTATATATAAATATATATTTGTGTATATTCATATCTTTGATCAATCAGTCGATTCGCGCGCCACACTTACAGCAATTATATAACAGAGCTTTGGCCACAATTGCCCAATTAGCTGCCTCTGTTGGCCATTTATGTAGGCCCAAATGGCCGATAATTAGGCAAAAAACCTTATATACAGATTTAGTTCATATCGTAAAAGCGCGCCGATTGAGAGCAATAGGTGAAATAAAATTAAGGCAAGTGGAGCAACAGAAAACAGAGAAAATTAAGTCTAGTCTTAGCTCTGTTTTCTTATAGAGATACAGAGCTGTATCGAAAGCCTTAGCTGAAACATGTTATCGATTATTTATCATTTACAGCTTATTTTAAAAGTCTAAAAGATTCAGTTTAGAGTTAAAAATAATCAATTAATTGTTATCGAGTCGATATTTCGATAGATATATGAGTTCATATAGCAGTAAATATAACGTTATCAAATCTGATGAAATCGTAACTATATTATGATTTTTAAAGAATGTATCCAATCAGTAAAAATTTATCTTATCTATATATGCCCATATACGTATCTCTTGAGCTAAATAAATGTAGTGAATTATCAGTGAAGACATTTATCGATAACGATGCATTCCTAGACTTAAATTTTATAGTAAAAATGTTATCGATTATATTTTATAATTATCAGTAAAGAACTACATTACATTATTACATTAAATCTACAAGTTAATTGTCTGAACTATCGCTATAACTATCGCTATATGGCAACATTGCCATCTCTAGTGCTAGACCAGGGCAATCGCATATGCGAAACTCTGCCCGGAAATGGTTACGATAAGTGTGAAAGTTATTTCAGTGGCAAAATAATAAAATAAATAAATATGGAAAAGGAGACTGTGAAGACGTCGACTTACTGAGAGTCTGGAGTGAAAAGTTTGCATATTTTGGGTTTTTTGTGACGCACTCAACAGATCTGAATGTAAGCAGAACGAGAACGAAAAATGCAACAAATGAGTGCCAAGAAATAGTATAGAGGGAACACCCCGATTCTTTAGTGAACATGACTTTACACAGCACTCGCTGCCTGACAGCGACAGCACAAATAATTTGCCGCTAAATGGTGGGCTATTTTTAAAAAGGCACTTCATCAAGTGCCGCCGGATGGTTGCATGCCACACACACACACACACACATGTGAAACTACTTTAGTCTAGGAAGAAAAAAAAAAAAAAAGGTGTGGAAGTTGGAAGTTGGAAGTTCGGCATATCCCCAACACAGACAACAGAGACTTTAGACTGAGAGGGCATACACTGTGAGAAATCTGAAGGTTTTAGACAAGAATTTGTCATCAAATTTTTAAATTATATATGCAAAATATATAATAATAAGAGTATATTTATAACTAGAAGAATATGAAAACTTAAAGAAAGTATTTTTCCAAATAATAAAAAATATTTAAGGAAAGGGAAGACAATATTATCAAACTATTTCCAAATCAAGGCAAGTCCAGCATTGATTTTTATTTTACTTAATGTAGGCTTTACGATGCTCTCTCTTAGTTTCGTGAAAGTCAGTATAAGAGGTAATTCCAAATCAGACATTGCCAACTTTAATTATTGTATGAATATGTCTCTCACTAAAGCACTCTCTAAATTGAATGAAAGTAAATATCAGGGATATCAGAGTCCAAATGAGATATATCCAATTTTTATTATACTATAAAAATTAAATATGCAGGGTATTTACTAGTTCCCTCTTAAATAATAAATAATAATATAATAAATATTAAATAAATTAATATAAATTTTTTTAATATTCAAAAATCCATGTTTTATACAAAGTTTTCATCTAAGAACAATTTGTTTTTTTTTGCAGTGTATGCCTAAACGTTTTTCGTACATGCCGCTCGCAGATAAGGCTACAAGAAGAAGAAGCAGCAACAGCTGCCCGGCTACATAAACTGAATGATTTAACACGCGACTTCAACAATCGTTGTCAACCCATTTTTGGGGGCATTCTGTAATTCTTTATTTTTTTTGTTCGTTCGTTGCCGGCATAGCCACCCAACAGAATCGAATGGACATAACCCCCGTCCCCTCGCCAAAGTTTGGGGATGTATAGCAACGTCGTGCATAACAATTAGCCCGACTCTATACACACGCCCATACCGCACTTCCTCCCTGCTGCTGCATTCCAGTAAACAAAAAGCGAGCCGCAAGTTTCGACAAAATGCAGACCACACCCTATAAAAAAAAAATAAATAAATAAAAGAAGCCACAAGTGATGGCAGCGGGCGTTACGCAGCGAGTTTTCGGTTTAATTAATTAAAATTAGATCAGACGTTCGGCAAGTGCAGCGAAAGAAACAAGATCATAACGATGCAAGCCAGCATAAAACAAGACATAACAATAACAATTCCAAGCTAAACAACAACAACTAAATTTATATGCAAAATGCATTATTTTATAGTCAGACATTGAGATACCCTGTATATTTTGAGCGATAGCTTTGAATTACCTGTAACTTTTATGTCAAAATTTAACTCGCTGTCAAATTTGAATATTGCTTATAAATTGCTGGATCAAATATTTTAAATATATTTGAATTATTTGTCTAGATTTTTTTTTAGCTATAAAAAGTTTTTACGGGGAAAAAGAAGCTAAAATCGAATTGCCTTAAATTCTTGTCTCTTTATTAATCTATCTATCATAATCGAACTTCTTTCATTCTATTCACAAAGAAGCTCAGTTACATTAAAACGAAACAAGTTCGTTTGTGAGAGAAAATTGATATCCTCTAAACATTTTAGACATTCAGTGAAATAGTCTAAAACAATTTCCTTAACAACAACTATTTAAGTAGTTTGAATTAATGAAGTGGTGTTTTACATATTATATTTGAATTTTTATTAAGCATCAATTCCCAATTAAATTAGTTAACAAGCACTTTAATTTGTAGTTAATATTTTAACTTTAATTATATATTCGACTATATATATATATGGCTTATTCCCAAATTTAGCTGTCTTTAAACAGCTAACAAAAAACTTCCCCGGTCTTCCCAATAAAATTTGATAATGTGTTTCTTATGGAATTGTTAGTTGCGGGTCGGGTTCGAAACCCCCATCAATGGATAAGGCGTCAAATGCTGAGCTTGCACTTTGCTTTTCATGATGAACGCAAATTGAATGAACTTTCATTTGATTAATTGAAATGGCGGCGTGTATCGTTTGATCAGTGATTAAAGACGTACATACATGAGAATGTAATAGCAAATGGCGTTGCCAGATGGCTTAAACAACAGCATAAGAAACTATCATCAATGAAAGCCCAACCAACACACTCACAAACTCCGGTGCGCTGATGTCATCGGACTTTTTCGGCTAACGCTTAGTAATGCGTGCGATCGAGTACGTAAATAATTGCATATTGATGAGCGAGTAGTTAGCATTGACCATTGTGAGCTGTGACTGAATGACTAAATAGTTCTAAATAGCTAGTGAATGATAAGCTAATAATTGAACAGAGCTGATAAGAAGAATGTAATATGTGGTAGGAGGTAGAGGTGGGGAGTATTTGAATATGAGTATTGGCTTTTGATTAATAATTTATGAATGAATAAATAATGGATAATGAAAGAAGAGTACATTGAGATTGAAGTAATCAGTATTCAGTAAAGACTAATGACCAATGAATAGTGAATAATGTTAAGAAGTTGTTCAATATTAGTAGCTATTATGTATAGAATGTAAGTAATGAATTAAAACTAATGACTAATGACTAATGACTAATGACTGATGACTAATTATAATGACTAATAACAAATTGATAATAATTAATTACTAATGACTAATGATTAACAACTAATGACTAATGCCTAATGAGCAATAAGTTAAATAATAAATTTAAACTTGAGTATTGAATAGTGAATAAGAACTGAAAACTAATGAGTAATGACCCATAAGCAATGTGTAATGACTCAACTCATATAATAAGAGTATAATAAATAATGACTGATAATCACTGAGCAATGAGTAATGAATAATTAACTACAAGCAAATAGTAATAGCAAACTAATAAATGAGCAATGACTAAATAGTAAAGAGTAGCGTATAGAATTACAAGTAGTTAATAAAATAAGTATTATATTCCAAGTAATACATATTTCGATTTTATTGATCGTTTGTAAGTTGTCAGCAAATGATTAGTAGGTAGTTAACAAGTGACTAGTAATGAATGATGAGTGACCAGTATCAAGTATCAAGACACCAAAAGTATCGAGTATCGTATATCGAGTACTTATGCGTAGAGCTGTAAAGTTTCACTGGATTCATATGCCGGCACGTAACGATGCGATGCATCTGATATTGTGATGAAGTCAAGGCAAGGTTTCGCTCATATATTATGTTGTTTTTGTTGTGATTCCTCTTCTTTTATTATTATTATTATTATACTTCTTATTATTATCGCCATTATTATTATAATATATGTGTGCTTGTTGCTTTGGCACGTGAGCCAAGAGACAAAACAAATAAAAGTCAGCGGCCGCATTCCGACTGACTTTAATTGCAAGCTGCAAAAACAACTTTGAGAGACAAACTTCATTTGTGTTTTTGGGCGACCGAGCGGGAGGGAGAGCGAGCGAGTGAGAGAGAGAGAGAACAGGCAAAGATTTAACTGAGAACAGGACAGCCTTTAGTTATCGCTGCGACAGCCCCACACACATCGATCGTGAGGAACCACCCAACCTTGAGCGATTTTTTAGATTTACGCATATCTGGTTTCTGTTTCTGTTTCATTCGCATTTCGAGTTCTGTCATACACTAAAAAGCTGGCATTTTCGCTTTATGGAATATAAAATATGGAAAATTTGTTTATTCAAAATTTTTTCTGTGTAAAATATATCGGTATATATAGTATATCAAATACACGCGATTACGTCATAAACTACATATACAGCATATATTTATTATTTATATTCATATTTAATTTTATTTAATAAAAAAAAACTTTGTTATATCATATTTACGTTTATATATTTCTTATTTAAATATATTTAACTTATACCAACTGTAATATGCCTAAGCTTTGCAGCTCTTCAGCCCTTCAGCTTTTTATAGAGCATTTCCACTGCGACCTTATATCATTAATTCTTCCATCTGGTTTCTTCTTTGCATTTATATATATATATGCATATAAACATATATAAATATATATAAGCATGTCGCATTGAGCTGTACGAAATAATAAACGAGTTTTGTAAAAAGTAAATGCAAAAAACGAAAAAAAAAAAACAAAAATGAGACAAAAACAGAAGACTCCGTGATAAGTTTGGAAGAGAAAGGTCTATATGAGGCAAGATCGTGCATGAGCTAGGAAACAAATCGAAACATATATGAATATGCAATATGGTCAAAATCTACATATAGTGCCTATATATATGCATATATAAAAATCGAACAGCTAGTCAACATCTAATGGCAAAATACAAATAAAAACGAGTTCTGCGACGTACTATAATTAATTACTGACATTACAAAGTTACGGAATCTTGGGTTTAACCTCCCCACTTACAATAAAAAAAAAAACAAAAAAAAAAACAGATGTGATTAAAAATTTTACGACACCAAAAGCAACAACACTGGCTAAAAGAACAAAAATAATAATAAAAAATTTGAGTTTGAACAGACAGAGAGAGAGAGAGAGAGGGTTTAGGAATAAGCCATTAATTTTTGTAATTTCATTTAGTGGGTTAGCCAAGGGAGAGAGAGAGAGAGAGAGGGATAGAGCGATCTCGAAAGGGAGACTCTGTCAAAGATTGATTGAGTTATAGAAATGAACCCCAATTAAAATGCAACAGCCGTAGTAAATAAAATCAATCGATTTTTTATGAGGCCCAGCGACAAAAGAGGAGAAGAGCGAATGGGGAAAAGGCTGGCAAGGGAGGAAATGGGGATGGGGATTGGGTGGTGTGGTGTGGTGTATAGCATATGCTTATGTTTGTCTGTGTGTGTGTGTGTGTGTGTAGCGGATGAAGCGCTGCACTTTTGTTTACATAAACAATTCTAATGGGCAATTCGAAATGGCAGCTGGAAGCTGGAAAATGTCTTAAACTAACAGTTTAGGCCCCGCAGCGGAACATTTTAATTTTATTGGGATGTGGTATGCCTGGTTATTCTGGAAATTCCCCATTAACCTCCAGTTTTGCCGCCTGGCAGATGCCACTGCACAGAATCTCAAATTGCTCGACTTCATTTCAACACATTTAGTCATCATCATCATTATCGAACTGTATTTATACAATATTATCATGTCTCATGTCTCATGTAACGCCCTCCACGAATCTAATAATATTCTCTAATTACAGTTAAGTTTAGTCAATGGAGCGAATTATTTCACGCATTCCATTCGATTTTTTGTTTGTTTTATTTGTATTTTTTTTTTTTGTCCCCCTGCATTTCAGTGACTCCAGCAAGATAATTTCGTTTTAGCAAAGCGATAAGGCGTGACGAATTTGATATATGTATAGAAAGAACAATGGATACCCTGTAACAACATTGAAGTACAATTGATGATTGATACTAGTTATATGAATCATATCACTATTTGTTTTCTATTAAATATATATATAGCTAGAGTCGATCATAGAAGAATATAGATTTGCTATTATTTCTCTTGATGTTTACATATTAAATATAGCCCTTGATTAGCTTGTTTGACGGAAATTTACAATGTATTCAGCTTTAAGATATTGTTTATATAAGTAAATATTTTCAAAGCAATTCAGTTAATATATATTTTACTTATGTATATATATATTTTTTTAAGATATATACATTTGTTTTTAAATTAATGTATGTATATATATATTTTTTTTAACTTATTTTTTATTTTTAAAATTCAATATTTTTTATACATATTTTGAAATAAATATTTTTATGTATTTATTTATTTATTTATTTTTTTTTTTTTAATTTTTATACATTTATTTTTACTTGAAATCATCAATAAAAATAAATGAAATAAATAAATGCCTAAGCAACTTTTCAAACCGGCTTAATCATACATTTTACAGGGTATCGGACATCGCTTACCTGTGCCCAGAATATTGTTAAAATGCCAAAAACAAAGAGCATTGGTTGCTTTTTCTGTTGTTGTGACTGCTGCTTTTTCTTCATGGCGAGTACAGTGGTAACCCGAAATCGTTGACAATTGCGGCTTTTTTGCTTCTTGTTGTTATCTTTTGCTGCTAATTCGTTGTTGTTATAACATTATTATTTGTCTGTCTGTGTGTATGCATCTGTGTGTGTGTGTGAATGCATGCGTGTAAATATTACTCTCCCGATTGGTCGTCAATTAATATTGCACTTGTTTACAGCGACAACGACGTCGACGTCGGCATAGGCGTCGGCAGCGTTTGTTTTTATTGCTTTCTGCAGAAAAAAAATAAAAGATGCAACACCGCACGCTTGTTACAAAATTGTTGTTGTCGTTGCTGCTGCTGCTGTGTCTGTGACTGTGTCTGTGTCTGCGTCTGCGGCTGTGACTGCTGCAGCCGCTGCTTGTGTCATTCGCTTTGATTACAATTTTCGCTGCCGCTGCGCAGCGCTAAGAGAATGACGCGACAACCGCAATTCATGGAATGCGCCCATGCCAAATGCTTTTTATGGGCAAACAAAATTATAACGGCACTGTCACACTACCTACTGCGGCTGCTCTCAAAAGAAACAAAAGAGAGCAGACCAAGCGAGAGAGCGAAAGATGGGAAGAGCAGCAAGAGCAGCAGCAGCAGTAGCAGCAACAAGCGAAAGCGTCGCAACGTCACGGCTGCAGGTAGAAAGCAAACGAATGAAACGGAAAACTGAAGAAGTGACAGAGAGACGCTGCCTGCAGTGAATATGATTGTGTGTGTGTGTGTGTGTGGTGCAAGAGAGCCACGCACAAGTGCGTTTATGTGTGTGCGTGTGTACATGCGTACAACTGCTTGAGTGCGAGTGAGCAGGCAGGCACGCGTGCGTGTGCGTATCCGTGTAATAACGGCGCTTTACAACCGACGCAGTTGCTGCGACTGCGACAGAGTTGTTGTTGTTGTTGTTGATGTTGTTAGTGTAGCTGCTGGCATTACGAAATAACTGCTCGTCCGCCATGACAATTACCAAGCAATTGTTTTTGTTGCTGCTGCTGCTGACGCTGCTGCTTTTAGCTGTTCTTCAATTATTGCACCCCCATTTGGTTGTAATTGTATTAATGCTAATTGCACGCATTTATTTCAACAGAAAACAACAGCAATCCCACACACACATACGCGCGCGAGCAGTCGCCACCCAGTTACAAGCACACACACATGCATAGAAACCAAGTGCGGCGGCGCAACGGCGACAGCGACGTCAGCTGCGCACAAAAAAAAATTCACTTGTAATTGTAGTTGCTGTTGCTTCTTCTTCTGTTTTTGCTGCTGCGTTTGCTGCATTAATTAAACTAGTCACGTTTCGTTGTTTTCTTCTTTTTCTTTTTTTTGGATAAAATGATTTTTTTTTTTTGGTGAAATTTTAATGGCCGTCGCACTGCTTTTATATATGTATATATCTATACATATATACATTTTTTAAGCTTTGCAAACTTATGCTAAATTCCAGCACAAACACAAGTGCCATTAGCTTAGTTATAAACTAAACAAATACAAATAGCACGCATTAATTCAGGCAGCAGCAGCGCAGACCGCCGCAGCAGCAGCGTTAGCGGCGGCGTTCGCATTTGTAAACAGACACACGACAAAAACAACATTAAGAAATTGTAACCGTACACAATCTTTGAGAGCGCCTGCACTCCTCTCTTTCTCTCACAATCAAACTCTCTTCACTCACTCGTTCACTTTTATTTGTTGCATTAATTGTTGACATTAACGAATTATATTTGAAATTTGCATTGAGCCAACAAAAAAAAAAAAATGACAATACACAACGGAAGTTTTAAAACACTTTTTTTTTTTGAATAGAAAAACAAGACAAAATAAATTTTAAAAAAAAGACGATTGTACAGCGCGTACAGCGCGAGCGACAACAATAACCGTACCGAACGAAGAAGTGTATAAAAATGAATAAAAACAAGTGGATAAAACAACAAAAGCAGTGTGCAGACCAACACTTGATGTGCGTATATCGATATATCGATAGCCTACTCAACGTTGGTATTTCAGTATTAATTGGTAGATCTGCGCCACAACAATAAGTTAGAAAGCGACATCTGTGGCTTAGCGTTACAAAAACTTAGGCGCCTATATTTGAATTTAAATTTAAACGGTTTGCAATTACCAATAGACTTTAAAAGTGGCCATCAATTTGTATTTCTTTTGTAATTCTAAATTTTGTAATATATATTATGCGATTAATCCGACACGAAAATAAGCTTCATATCCAAGCTGAAGACAATTGAAAAGTGTCTTACATTTTAAGTATACAAATAAGTGGAATTCAATTTAATACAGTCAGACAAAAATAAAGCAAACTGAACCAAATTGTTTATAACTCAACGAAAGCAATAATAAATGCTGCATTTAAAATCGCTTCAAAAACCCAAAAGCCGGCACGCAAGAGATATGTTGCGGCAGGTGAGCTTCAAGCAATCGATAGTATTTATAGTAGATAGTAGAAAACGTAATACCAAATAAATAGGGTGAACATAATATAGCACAGATGTAGAAGGCACAACTAAAAACAATTATAAATGCGTAAATAAAACATTTAATTAATTATTTAACGTATCTAAGCTTGTATTTTTCAATGCTAGCATTGGCAATCAATAATAATAATAATAATAATAATAATAATACATTTATATTCATAAAAACAACAATAATGCTAATTTCAAATGCAGTTTGCGCGCGCCTTTTGCTAAATCACCTGCAAATTGCGCATGCTGCTGGCATTTTTAGCGCTTCGCTGTGCATGCATATCGATAAGTGCTTTTGGTATTTCTTCATTTGTTAATTGGCGCCACATTTTCAAATGAATTATTCAAATTAATTTAAATAGAATATCCAGAAAGCAGACAACAATCAAGAATGTGGTATGTTAAGATAAGGCGATCTAATGTGTTTAGATATCAGAAAAGACAAAATTTGATAGACATAAATAAATGGCAATGCGATTCTCCATGACTTCTTTCAAAGACATTTATTATGTCTGCCAATATCTCTAAAGCTAATCTGAATCGTTTAAGTATATGAAAATAAAAATATTATAATTATGAAATGACTGTCTCTGTCTTTCTCTCTCTCTCTCTCTATTTCCATATTTCTGTATGTTTTCTCTCTCTCTACATATCTCTTTTCAGTATCTTTCCCGATCCCATTTTTTCTCTGTTCCTCGCTCTCTCTTTCTCTCTTTTTCTCCCTCTCTCTCTTTCTCTCTCTCTCTCTCTTTCTCTCTCTCCCAATTTATTTATTAATCTTGCTTTCTTTTATCTCTCCTCTCTCTCTCTCTCACACTCTCTCTCTCTCTCACACTCTCTCTCTCTCTTTGTCTCTCTTTCTCTCTCTCTCTCTCTCTTTCTTTCTTTATCTCTATCTCTTCCTCTCTCTATTTGTTCATTTCTTTCTTCATTGCTTATTTACCTCAACTCTCTCTCCTATGTTCTTCATAGGGTATTTTCCATTCGTGCTTAACTCTCTCTTTCTATCTTTCCTCTTATTTTTTTTTTTTGTTTTGCGTAATTCTTAACTTGTTAACTGGCATGTTAATTCCTTCCGTAATACGCGTGTTCATTTTGTTAAACACTTAACATGGGACATGCGTGTATTAGCAGTGGGTGTGGCTGTATGGGGTGCACACACACACACACACACACACACACACTTACACATACACATACATAGAAGCCTCGCTGACTCCCACCAAACAATAGCTAGATGAATGTGTAACACACTAATTAGTCTTGTATGCGATTCATAATGATAACAGTCATTAAAACACACGTGTGCCTCGCCACCCAGGTGTCTGTGTGTGTGTGTGTGCGCGCGTGTGTGTGCGTGTGTCGTCTGTCGAGTGAAGCTGTAGCTGGATAAGTTGAAAGTTGAGGCTCCTGGTGTTATTTGCTTCAGCTTTATCTTTGAGCTCTTGCGTGTGCTTTTGATTGCCTGACTGGGGTTCTTGCCGCATGGTGTTCACTGTACCGCATGCCAGCATAGCGTCGATGCCAGCCTTTCGCTGCCTTTAGCGTTTGCTAATGCGACCGTGTAGACGTGCGGCTTCACCCGCTCACATTTGTCTATAAGGCAAATATTAACACTCGCACACACACACACTCGCACACACACACTCGCACACACACACACTCATCGTTTGATTCTCAGAGGATGACATGTCATGTTTTCATTATGCTCATGTGTCTAAACAATTATCCTGCAGGCATAATTATGTCTGACATTTATAAGCCTTGACACTTTCGGTTTTCGGTCATGTCACACATACATACACACATAAACACACATACACACACACACACACACACACACACACATGCACCTAGTTAAAGCTTTCAGCTGCTTATTTTAATATTAATTTTTGTAAAAATTGTTTAATCATCCCTTAAAGAGTTTAACTAAATAGAAGAGCTGCATCTATATGTAAATAAATGATTGATTGATTGATTGACTGACTGACTGATTGATTGACTGATTGCTGAACTTGCACAGCTTAAGCAACTGCAGAAGTTAACTTTACTTCTTTATTAGTTAAGACAAAAATTCTTGTCATTTACCAAACAACTTTAACTAGCTGATTGATTGATTGATGGATTGATTGAAAACATTTAGAAAGCTATAAACTTTTAGCTGACATATTTTTATGATTATTGTAGTTTACAGTTGACAACTAACTGTTCAGCTAGCTAGACCTCTTTCACTAGCTAGGTAGCATAGTGTTTGACTGTTTGATTGATCAATCACAGCTTTAGATAAAAGCCTTGAGCAGATACAAAATTAACTAGACATACTTACATTTTGTTAATTAAAAAAGAATTAGTATGAATCTATTGCAGCAAAGATGCAATATTTGATTGATTGTTGATTGATTGGTTGATTGACTGATAATAAATCACACAATCGCAATCACAGCTCATTAGTTTAATCTAACAAGTTGACTGATTGATTGATTGACTGACGAATTGGTTGATTGACTGATATGTTGATTGATTGACTGACCATAGCTTACGTTTATCAATCATAAACAATTATAGGGAAATTCTAGTTGATTGATTGATTGACTAATTGGTGATCAATCATAGCTTATTAGCTTTATTAGTCGTCAATTAAAAGCAAGTAAAAATTTTAATAGAGTTTCATTATTTGATTGATTGACAAATTTGCAATCAATCATAGTTTAAAAAGTTAAATATGCTCGTGATTTTACAACTCTATTCAATTATGAAGAATTTCCAAGTTGATTGATTGATTGACTTGCTTGATTGACAGTTAAAGCTCTCAACTCATATTAATATCTACACAAGTTATGAGCTATGAGCTTACAGATACTAGTTCAGCTATAGCCTCTCAATGACGGCTAACACTCATTCAGCTTAGTTGCTGTGCTCTGTCCGCGCCTTGAGTTGAAAAATTACGGGGCCTGGGCAAAAACTTATTTTGGCGTAAAATTGAAAAATTCTTTTGGGGTCAAAAGAATTAAGCGCTAAGCTGATTGTTTAAGTGTTTGCCCTAACTTAAAAACCAAATGGGGTATAGCTGAAAAATTGAATGCTTTGTAACAACGAAATGGGAATATTTGAATATTTCTATATGATATTTTAATATATTCAATTAATAAATACAAAATATTTATAATTATAATTATTTTATAATATTTCAGTTTAGATTTAGCGTCAGTTATCTATATGCTATAAGATATTTTTCTTTAATTGATATTGATTGAAATATAGTTTATGCTGTGATATATATGGTAGTATATTATGGTATATAGTAGTACACAATAGTATATAGTAGTAGATAGTACTATAGTAGTAAATGTAAAAAGTAGTAAAAAGTAGTTTATAATAGTATTTTATGGAATATAGCAGAGGAATAGTGGTAAAAATTAGTATATAGTAGGATATTGTGGTAAATAGTAGTAAAACGGAGTAGATAGATTGATTTCATAAGATCTGATAAATTTTTTTGCACCAAAATCTCAGCATATGAAAAGAATATATAGCTGCAGATCAGATTAACCTATATAATATATATATAATCCACTTCAGTTAGATACTCTATATACCCTATAAATCGGCAATAGTTAGAGCATTTGTGATTTCAGTAAACTTTTTTTTCTCTCACTCTTTGCGAGATTTGTCGTCTTTGTCTTTTGCTTTTGGCTTTATGGTTCAAGTCCAGGCTTTGGAATTGAATGCGGCTGCTCGTTGTCCTGCGGCCCCTTTTGTGGTGGTGTTGCGACTGGTGGTGCTGCTGCTGCTGCTGCTTACCGTTATTTTATTATGCAAGAAACAAAAGTTTCCATTTGTTTGCAGCGCTTCCCGTTCAGCGGCAACCATCAATCATTCGCCGTGTTGTGCGACGTCTTTGCAGGACGACAAAACTGGGCTAAGAAACAGTCAGTGTGAGCGAGAGAGAGTGAGCGAGAGGGGGAGTGAGAGGGACTGTGTGCTGAAAAAATGTTTCATTTTCACACACTAAACAAATTGCAAGAGCTGGCAGGAGATGGAGTAGTAGCAGCAGGAGGAGCAGCAGCAGCACGAGGAGCAGCAGAGAGGTGCAATAGGGACAACAAAAAGAAAGAGCAAGAGAAGAGTAGAAGACACAAAACCAAGAGCACAGAGCAGGAGAACAGCAGCAGAATGAGCAGCAGGAAGCAGGAAGCAGGAAGCAACAGCAACTGTAGCAGGAGTCGTAACAGGCGAAGTAGTTGTTGCCAGTGGGCAGACGCTGTTTGGGATATGTTCTGGTTGCCACTTGCCACGTGCTGCCTGCCACGTGCTGCGTTTTACTACGTCCTTCGTGCTTCGTCCTTGTAGCTCCATCTCGCCTGCCCATATCAGCCGTCGCATTCCTTTAATCTGGTTTCTTCGGCTCCTGTCGCTGGCAAATAGTTTTCCCTTAATATGTTTCAACTCTTTTTCTTGACTTTTCGCTCACATTCCTCATTCAAGCTCATCTCCTCTTTATTTATTTTATATATTTTTTATTATTATTTTTAGCTGCCTTCGAGTTGATCGAAGCTTGACTAGAATTTAAAAATTCTAGACAAATTTTAAGCTTTTTTTTTTATTATTTTATATTGATTACAATTTTTTAAAATTATTTATCTACTTAACTAATTGTTAAGCTAATGTTTAATATTTTACATTTCTTGTTGCATATATAATTATTTTCTTTCTCTGTTAAGATCTCTGCTAAAGATCTCTGCTAAAGGTCTTAATGTTAAATTTTAGCAGTCAGCTGTTAATAATTGTGCTTAATCTGTAATGTTGGAATGATCTTTGCTGACCGCTAAAATTTATTTGAAACATTCCTAGCTCATTGTTTATTTATTTCCAGATGTGTATTTAATTTCTCTAATATTTGAATTTAATATTTATACATTTCGAAACATGTTGTTTATGCTAAAAACTGGCTGTTAAAGTGCTTGCCAATGTTTAGTTGGGATTTCCTTAACATAATCTAAATAACATTCTTAACCTTTTAAGTTGGCTTAATCTAAACATTGAGAATGTGCCTAACTGTCTATCAGAGTGGCTTATCAAATTTTAATTGTTAGTTTCTCAAAGATTTCAATTTAATACTCAACTTTTGAAATCATAGAGTCATATACTTTCTAGACTTGTAACCGTATAATACTTTATTTAATTTTTAATCTCGAGATAAGAATTCTACAAATTTTAATTGGCCTTATATACATACATATATATGGCATACAATTCTAGCTATAATAGAAACTTAGCTGAGTTCATCGAGCTATCAAGTTTCCACATAACTCAGCAAAAGCTCAACGGATCCTTGAGCAAAGACTCAGCTCAATTCTGTGCGAGGAAACAAAATGAATACAATATGAGATAATCTCTAGAGAGAGAGATAGAGAGAGAGAGAGTGAGAGGCTCCAAGCTTGAGCTAGTCCCTAACTTTGTTAGCTAGTTAAGAGTCAGTTAAAGTCCAGCTATGCGCCTTTGGTATTCATTGCTTATTCACTTTCATTCACATCTATCTATTCATTCACTTTTGTGCAGTTCACATTTGACCTTCAAGGCGCTTTTCACCAACTGCTGCTGGTTTGAAGGGCTCAGCAATTTATTTTGCAACTAATAGCAGACATGCCACCAAATACACAGCAGATCCTTAACCCCTTAAGCACTAACACCAACCTTAGCTAAACCCTTCTCTCCCCTCCCTTCCTACCAGTCGTGCCCCCTGCAAGCCGTTGCCCTGCTTCTCTTCTAACTTAGTGGGAGTCATGCAACTGGAATTTATAGAGGCACATTAAACTTTTAAATGATAAATTGCTGAATATAATTTACGTAACGCTGCTCCCAGTGCCCCGCCACGCCCCCTAGCCCCCTCGCCCCCTCGCCGTCTCCTGCTCCCACTGCCCGCTTCAAATGAGCAGCTTATTGGGGCACACCGGGTTTGGTTGTGTTAAGGGTTGCTGGGGTTAAGCGGTGCAACTGTAGAGGTGCGACGTTTGCTGCCAGCCAAGTTAATAACTCTTTCGCCTGCCTCATTCTATGTGTGTGTGTGTGTGTGTGTGTGTGTGTGTGTGTGTGTGTGTGTATTGACTGGCTTTGACTGTTTAATATGCACGCAATGTCGGCGTAAATGTTTGTTGATTAGTGTGTCCCGAGTCCAAAGTTTTTAGTGGCTTTCGATACCCAAGCACAAAATATTTAGAACTAGAGATGTGCGAGTGACACGACACGAAAATTAGCAACAGAAATCCAAATATTGCAAAAATTTAATACAAATAAAAAATTTATAAAAAAAAAATTAAAATAAAAAACAGAAGTGTATTTCAAATAAATATATTTCAATAAAACATAATAAAAATAATACAAATATTTATTTTTTTATGAATATATAAAAAATAAAAATAAAAATAATTACTTTTTATTTTCATTATTTCAAATTAAATAAAAGTAAAAATATTTATTTCTTATAAATATAAAAAAATAAAAATAATTACTTTTTATTTTCATTATTTTAAATTGAACAAAAGTAAAAATATTTATTTATTTTTATAAATATAAAAAAATAAAAATAAAAATAAATATAATTATTGTGTTTATTATCATTATTTTTATTTTTTATATTTATTATTTTTTATGAAAATAAAAGTGTGAAAAACACTTATTTAATACATAGTAATAAAATCATAAAACATTCAAAATATATATACCTATAAATAAATTTATAAAGACGACATATGTATATATATATATATATATATATATATATATATATATATATATATATATATATATATATATTGACAAAAATAAAATAATATAAAAAATAATCATATATATTTAAAAAGTATAATTATTCAAAATATGTACAAAAACAAAAAAACATAAAAGGCAAATTTATAAAATAGGTATATGCCAGATAAACAATTATTTTCTTAAATATAAATATTATAGAATTTATGAAATTATAGAATTATAGAATTATGAATATAAGTATAAGTATAAAATGTATGTATATAAATGCAAACAAATAAGGAAAATAAATTATATTCATTTTTATATTATATACTCATCTTATATATATATTTTTTTTATATTTTCTCTATTTTCTCTTTTAATCGATTTGTAATTAGAGCTAAAGCTTCTAGGAAAAATATAAACTTCCAACTTAAGAGATTCCCCAATCGTAATGATGCCCATTTTGAAGATGAGAAACAAATGCAACTCGTGTCACGCACGAGGAGTACACGTGAAGCGCTCACATCTCTGCTGCTCACGCAACAATTGACGAATGTGTCTCGTTCGACAGGCGACAGCGAACTGGCGCGCGGCTGTTTAGAGAAGAGCGCGTGCAGAAGGGGGTAGTTGATGGCACGATGAGGGGGAGGATGGTAACTGTGTGGCTGTTGGGTTGGGTAGTTGTTGTAGGCGGAGTAGTTGTTTGGGTCTAGCTGTCTAGAGCTGGCAGGCACTTCGCATTCATGCTCATTGACAGCACGCTAACGGCATATAAATTGACAGAGCAATAGCGGCAAAAGTCCTTGTTGTGCCATTCCTGTTCCCATCCCTGTTCCTGTTCCTATTCCTGTTCCATTCCCTGTCCTTGTTCCCTGTTTATGTTGCTGTTGCTGTTGCTGTTGCTGTTTCTGTTTCGCGCGTTCTAAGTATTACATCTATTATTGGCTGCCATTCGCCAATTGTCTCTCTCTCTCTCTCTCTCTCTCGCTTGCACCAACTTCCACTTAACAGCTCGTTGGCATGTTACCCAGTAATGAAAGGTATTACGAGAGTGTGAAGAGAATGACCTATGTGAGCTGCCAATTAATATATACCTATTTCTAGGATTACTCAGCCAGAGTAGTTTCTATTAGATATCTAAATATTTGTTTTGAATCGCTTTTTTTCTGATCTGTCTTTATAGGGTATCTTGTAGTCTTGTTCGTTGCTTCATTCTACTATATATCTATTTTTTTTTTTTTTTGTTCTCACTGCTTGTTGGCATATCCTTTTGTTGTTGCTGCTGTTGTTTGTTCTGCATTTTCATTTTCAATTACAAATGACACAAGTGCCTCACGCTCCAGTTTTCACATCCTGAACCGCATCCGCATCCACATCCGCATTTGCAAAAACCAGGCTCAAGTGTGTCTCTCCTTTATCTCGCTCTCTCTCGCTCTCTCTCTCTCTCTCTCTTTCACTCTCCTTTGTCTCTGTGTGTGTTGGCCATAATAATAACGAGTACCGCAATTTGTTGCTTTAAAGAGCCACCAACAACAGCAACTGCTATTTAACACGTATTCTTCAAGGTTTCTTTTGTCTGCTTGGAATTGTTTTGCCTTAATCGTTATTGTTTTAGGCGACTTTATTTACTCGTTGTTATTTGCTCATTGTCATTCATTCGTTCTTAGCTACTACTCGCTATTATGTAAACATTGTTTATTCGTTATTTACTCCTTGTTATCGACACGTGTTGCTGTTAACTACTCATTATTATGCAATTGTTGTCATCTACTCTTTGCTTTCTACTCGTTGTTAGTTGTTGCTGTTGATTTATTTGTATTACCAATTTTATAAATTTTGCTCTTTTGGGAGTTGTTTTGCTATTTACTTTTATTAATTTTATTTTTTTTTTCGTTATTTACTTGTTGCTCTATACTCGTTATTTTATACTCGTTAATTTCTACTCGTTATTTTTTAATGCTCTTACATCTTTTGTTGTTTTTTTTCTACTCGCTGTGGATTACTCGTTTTTTCTACTCTTTGTTGTGTTCTCGTTGTTATGTACTTGGTCTTCTTCTCCATTCATTCTTCTCTACTCGCTATTTCTCGATATTAGCTGACATCTATTCATTGTTTTCTACTCTTTGACATCTACTCGTTGGCATCTACTCTTTGATATCTATTCATTGTTAGCTATCTATTCGTTGGTCTCTAAACTCTCTCTCTCTCTCTCTCTCTCTCTCGTTCTCTCCTACCTTCTAAACGCAGTTTCATAATATTTTTTTCTACTCGTTGAGCCACTCGTTACTTACTCTCATCGTTCTTGTCTACTCGCTGTTATCTCTCCATTTCGTTGCTCTGAACTATACTAGATAAGCCTCCAAATAGAGTCACTAGCTTTGCTCGCAGTACATTCGCTGCTAATTACTCGTTGTTTTTAACTCATTCGTTAGCTCCTTAATTAAGGCTTGCTTTCTACCCCACGACTCATTACATAAACTTCAGCCAGAGAAGCACTTGTGTATGCTTGGATATTTTTGGATTTTCGGCAATAGCTGCTATAACTAACTTGCAAATTGATGTGGCTTGTGGCGGCAATTCGATAAATGTGGATTTCGATAAAAACACATAATAGCCACAGCTGCAGCGCCCACTTTCTGTCGGGATAAACGCTAACTGAGAGCTTAACGATATTTGCGATAAGCGAAACAAAACTGGAGCCAAAAAGCTCGACGGCCACAAGCTAAAAGTCGATTATAGAAAACTTGTAATAAAATTTTCGTTAGCCATTCGCTCGAAATGGAACGCAATGCCAGGGGGGAGCGAAAAGGGGAAGGCCGATGGATGGGAGGTTTTGGGCAAAATACCAGCAGATGCAGCTCGAAAAGAAAACTCGTTGAAAACTGGGGAGGGGAAAAAAAAAAGGAAATGTTCTGCAAGCTGGAAGAACGCGAAAGGGTAAGATAGGGAACATGGAAAATGGGTAAGGGGGGAAGAGCGGAATTGAAAACTATGAAACAAGAAACCGCAATGCAAGGCACTGGGAGATGGGCGGAAGAGGCACTGTGGGCGGCTGCGGTTGCTGCAAAAATTGTGTTTAAGCAAACAACGAACAGAAACTTGAAAGCAAAATCCCTGAGCTATAAGCCACAGTGGGTGGTGGTGTCGGTGGTTAGATAATGGATGGGCTGAGCAAAGGGGGCTTGTTGCATGCGCTAGTTCGACTTGTGGTCAGCACGCATATGAAACGCTTTAATTTTGAGCTCAAGTCAAATTTCAATTGTACCAGCCGAGCCGCCTGCACCACCTGCAGCTGCACCACCCATTTCAATCAGACAAAGATGGTTAAAAGCTGAGCTACCTAATGAGCGATATTGGTTAAAGTGCTGCTCAGCTGTTTGGCCAACAATTCACACCACATGCACCGAAAACTTGAAAAGATTTCCAATTTCCTTTTCCAAATTTCGACCATGTGCATTGCATTGCATTGCTGAAATGAAGTCTAGGCATAGCCATGGCAGATGACATAGATGAGGATGACTGTAGAATCCAAATACCAACTGCAGCAATAGCATGCGCTCAGCATGACTGTTGCACCACCCAAAAACCACTCTGATTTATAAATGATTAGGCATGCCCTTCTCAATTGTAATTAATTAGGGACAATTTAGGAATTGCACCGCTTAAACATTTGCAGCACATCATATAAGAATGTGGTGCAGATGAGTTAGCTAAACCACTCAAACAAGCTAAATTTGCTGCACCATCCAATGCCACAATGCCAACTATGTCCATTGAGCTGATGCGCTTAAAAGCTCATTAAAGTTTTTCTTTTTTCTCCAAAAAGTGCACCACCAAAACCACTTTAGCTAACAAGCAATTGTGGTGTGGGTGAGCGCAACTGAACCACTCAAACCACAATAATTAAAGCAGCTGAGAGCATAGCTTGTAGAAGTAGAAAGAAAAGAAAATTAAGCAAGCTCACGCACTCTCTCTCTCTCTCTCTCTCTCTCTCTCTCTCTGTCTAGCATCAACTGCACCACCAATCACTCTATCTCTCTCCCTCTCTCTCGCTCTCTCTCTCTCTCTCTCTCTCTCTTTGTCTATTAGCTAGTAGAATTCATAAATGAAACCAGATAAATAACATTTGCTATGTAGCTAAACTCTGCTATCAAACCACCAGCACCACCTCCCCACCACGCACCACTCACCACTCACCACTTGCACATCACTAGACGAATGTTTAAGTCAAGTAAAACCTGTGCTTTCCCAAGTGTTACGACTTCTGCTATAAAGCACACTCAGCCAATTCACTTAACTAGTTGATTAACCAGTCAAGTCAAACAAGCAGCTTCATAACGAACAACACACACTCATTCACACACTCATACACACACTCACTCACTCACACACACACACTCACTCACTCAGTCATACACTCACCTAAAGACACGCACACTCAGACAATTGAAGACTCACACACTTGCATAATTTTCAATTTCATTTCAATTCAACGGCGCTTTGTCAATGTTCCGTCCCCTTTTAGTTTCCTACCCCTGTGCCATCATAATGATGATGATCAGCTTGCAGAATGATTTCATTATTGGGTTCTACGTCATCATGATTGTCATCGTAGCAGAGCGCTGTTGGCATCGTTGACATAGAAAATATACAGGAACAGAAATCCGGCGTACGTGATTTTCAGCCTTAATGCCAAAAAATTTCTTTATTCCCCGCCGGGAATACCCTGTAGATAAGTGATTGTCACGTAAAGGGTATTATGAAACTTTGTGTTTGTATGTGATAAAAATTGTTTATTAAACTTTTAACTTTATAAATAGATTTAAGTGCTCAAACTAGGATTAGATTATTTAGCGTATATGTAATATAATATCTATCCATTAATTTGGATGATCTATGTGAACTCAGCAAGTAGAGATCATATGAATTCTAGATTTCATATATAAAAAGTATTTCATTAGTTTAAGATCTTATCAATCGATACATCTATATATGATCTATATGAACTCAGCAAGTGAAGTTCGTAGATTCACGAAATTTAATGTGTGAATTTCTTACTTCATCTAATTTACATTTTTACTAGCTTAAGGTAATATCTATCCACACATCTTAGTGATCTATGCGAACTCACTAAATAGAGTTGGTAGCATTATGAAATTTGATAATTTTGTAGTTCAGGTTTTTCGTTAATTTAAGATCTTATCAATCCAATTCAATTTTCAGCTTTACGAAATTTCATATATGATTGCCTATTAAATCAACTTGGTGCTGCTTTGGCTCTGTTTACAGGGTATCTCAACTAGTCACATATACATCATATTTCAAGTATTTTTTTTTTTTTTTTTTGTTTTTTTCTGTCTTCCTTTGGTTGACAACCTCTTGACAATTTGGCACCCCTTGCAATCACATCGTCAACCTTTGGCTTTCTTCTATTTGGCGCTTATTTCACTTTGTATTTTCTTGCTTTTTCTTTCGCTCCTCATTCTTGCGGGGCAGCACACCACCCTTCTATCCGCTTCTCATGAGCGACAGTGAGCACTGAGTGAGTGAGTGAGTGAGTGAGTGGGAGAGTGAGTGCCCCAGCTCCTAATCCATCTCCGCCCCAGCTTTGGCTTATCGTGCAAAGTTTTTAAGTTTCGTGTCGTGTTTGGCATACGTAATAGAAAATTTCTTTGGTTTGCCTTGCCAGTCTACCCTGCTACCCTCACCCCCATTCATCACATCCCCATTCATTCTATTCGCAGATTTTCAAATTTCTATTTGACTCTTTTTCTATTTGCCAGTTGCTTTTGTTGCCAGCCGAACGTCATCATTGCCAACTTAAAGTCTCCCGCCCTAACCCTTCTATATATACATATATATATATATATATATAAATCATTGAGTAGTGCGCACTCTTTATATACTTCAGCATCGCATCATAACAGAACGGGGCGCCATGAAGTGTGAAAGGATAACGCTTTCAACAGCCAGTCAGAGATAGTCCCTAACTAATCAGATTGAAGACAATTCGGCATAGCTCTTTAGTTAGCACTGAAAGTTCACTTGCCTTTTGCTAGCTATCAATTCGCTTTAAAAAAAAAGGGCTTAAGGTTAAGCTCATAGAAGGGACATTTCTCAGTTTCAGTGGCCAATTTGACCCATATGAATTACAGTGGAACATGATAGATGTATTAGACGACGTATAGATAATTTGAATAAACAGATATTATTTGATAGAGTCTTCTATTGAAGCTGAGCTTGATAGACTATGGTAAGATTATTTGGATTGCATTGAAAAAAAATTGTCATGTGATTATTTTGAATAAGTTTATTCTTCAATGATTCTTGAAAAGTTGTCAGTATGCGAGGTCTGCTCAAAAAGTAACTAGAAATTGTTTGACATTTATTTTGATATACACTCACTGCGTATACTTAATATTTGATTTTGTGGACTCATGTTGGTGAAGATATTACAATAATAATAACAATAATAATAATAATAATAATAATAAAATTGATAATAATAATAGTAATAATAATAATAATAATAATAATAATAATAATAATAATAATAATAATAATAATAATAATAATAATAATAATAATGATAATAATAATAATAATAATAATAATAATAATAATAATAATGATAATAATAATAATAATAATAATAATAATAATTATAATAATAATAATAACAATAATAATAATAAGAATAATTAGAATAACATTAAAAATAAAAATAATACCAAAAAAAATATAATAATAATAATAAATAAATAAAATAAGATATAAGATAATAGAAAAATATCAGATTAATTTTAAGAAAATGTAAATTGATTGTACTACTAGCCATATAAGATTAAACATATCTACCTATATGACATAGTAATACGATCTAGTCTAGTCATATACATATTTCAAATATTTCCATCTCTAAACTGCCTAAGAACACATGAATAACAATTTGTATAACATTTTCCTTGTTCAGTCAATGAGATTTATGTGCAACGTTTCAAGTGTAATATTTGAATTTAATTAAATTGTTGCTGCTTATCTAAAATATTTGCAAAAAGAAAAAAATAAAATAAAAGAAAATGATTATAAAAAAACGTATTTTGCAACGGGACTTAACGGCCGTATAAACGGATTGCGGGTTGGCTGAATCAACAATCGAGTTGAAACTAAATCTGCGGGCAAATGTTGAGCTTAAAGAGGCTTATTGGAAAAAGAAAAACAGCCAGCAGCCAGCAGCAGTGGCAGCAAATCAATGTAATCAACATGAAATCAATCGATTTACGCTTTTAGGCTCATAAACACACACACACACGCACACACACGCACGCACACAGCGAGAAAATCAAAGTAAATAAAGAGAGAGAGAGAGAAAAAAAACATGATAAAAAAAAAACACAATTGAAAAATGCCTTTGTTGGCAACTGGCAGACAAAGGGCAGAGGACATACAAAAAAAAAAAAAAAATAAAAACAATAGCAACAACAACAGCAGCTGGGCGTGGCTTAAAGTGGGCGGCATGATCCGTGGGGGGGGGGGGTTTTGGCTTTAAGGGCAGTGCAAATAGAAATGCTAATAAAAAAATTCCAACATCAATCTGTGGAATTTGTGTTGAACATATGCGCCAATAATGTGCAACCCAGCTCCCACCCGGTATCGACACTCCCCCCCCCCGACTCGCAGCTTAGACACACACACACAGAGAGGGGGCCCGGGGGGGCCCGGGAGGCGTCAGACTCGATGAGTAGGTCGATATGTTTGCTTAGCTGAATGTTGGTGATGATGTGTAAACATTTACATGACGTGTCCCAGTTTATTTTAACCTTTGATCCGCTCAACAGTCGCCGCGTCAACGTCACAGCATCATCGTTGCTAAAGAAGATGATTTTCAGGCCGAACTGTAAAAAAAAAGAAAGAAAAATATTTGCATTAAAAATGAATTGTTTGCGTAGGCAGGCGACGACGTGCGAGAGACATGTGGCATGCAGCAGCAGCAGCACCACCAACAGCAGCAGCAGCAGCAGGAGCAGCAGCAGCAACCACTGGGACCCAGCGGGTGGGGCTAAGTAAGTGCCACAAAAGGTAGCAAGATGTGACGCATGAGGGATGTGAGTTTAAAGTCTGCATGCATAAGTAAACACTATACACCTTAAGACATACGCACACACACACACGCACACATACACGCACGCACATACACGCACGCTCACGCACGAAAAGCGCAATGAAACCTCAAGCGCACAATAAATTGTCATCCTTAGCTGCTGCAGAAAACCAAAGGAAGAAACTGTTTGCACATGAGCATGAGTGTGCCAGTGTGTGTGTGTGTGTGTGTGTGTGTGTGTGTGTGTGTGCAAGTGTGTGTGTGTGTGCTTACTATGGACAGCATTGGAGTCAAGGCAAATGGCGCACGAACAAACAAAACGTGCCAAAAATAGACGAACAACAATAAACCCATTGCGTTACAGCTTCGCTCGTCTTGGCGCACCCTCAGGCAATAACAACAACAACAAACAACAACAACAACAACAACAACAACACCAAGCAACAACAACCTCTTAGGGTCAAAGCAATTGGCTCTGGCTATGACCCTCGACAGAGCCAACAGCCAACAGCGAGGTTCATTCTTAAAGTTGCACTAAAATTCTTTGCAATTCAAGTTGCAAATGAAGAAAAGTTGAATAAAAATATGCTCTACATAATACTCTGCTACCTTATAATGTCCCATGCTGTGGGATATACCCTGTAAAAAGAATCATACTTAAGTCGAATGTGTAAAGCTATAGATATGCCAAGAAATTGGGCTAAGCAACTCTCTGGAGCGATAAAGAAGTTCTCTTTATATGCCTAGAAGTCCAGGTCTAGACTAAGCTAAATAGTTCATAAAATTAATATATAAAATTTTATTTAAAATTTAATAGTATATTATGATAGATCTAAGTTCATTGAGTTGTTGCAATTTAATATATTTATAGATCTAATGCATAAGATGTGTGGGTCTGGGCATTGAGATGATCTAGTAGGCTTTACCAAGCCCTGCGGTCTAATTGAAGCTTGGCTCAATAAGTGAAAGTCTGTGCAAGTGACTTTCTCTCTCAGACCCGAAAAGTGTCCCACAGTCTCACTCAATGCATCCAACATTTCATTATAGAAATACTTAAGCGTTACCAATCTTAAACCTTGGTATATGACAAACTTTGACATACAAAAATATCTCAAACTTACTCTTATCAAAGAGGAAATACAAAAAGGCGCAGAAAGATACATAAATAGGCTACATGAGCACTGCAATGTTCTAGCTATAGAACTCCCGGATAACACAAATAACAGACGAAGGCGAAGCCACGTTCCGGATTTGCCAAATAGAGCGTAGATTTAGTTATTAATATATAAATATGAGCTCATTGGAGCTTAAATCATCCGGTTACTGTTAGTTATTGTTAATAAATTTGTTATAAAATAGATTGCAAATAAAAAAAAAAAAATAAAAATAAAAAAAAAAATAAAATCAAGCAGTCTTAAGAAACAGAAAATTTTGTTCTCTCTTCGCGTTTAGGTCTAACTGAAGTTCTTGCCTCTCGCACCGCCTCTTTGGTTCACTTTTTACATCAATAAACGACTCTTCAATAAACGACTCTCACTCTTCACTCATGTTTGTTTCACGAATATCAAAATACTTGTAGACTACCATACGCACTTTGTCCTATTCAGATGCAGTTCAATTTCTTTAAATTTTTTTTTTAAACTATTATATATATCGTTCACGCTCTGTTCACAGGCTCAAACGAAAAGAGTCATGCTCTCTCGCTCTCGCTCCTGGTCTCGCTCTCGCTCTTGCACTCGCACTCGCTCTCGCTTTCGCTCTCCATCTTGCTTTCGCTTTTGCTACCTCTTTCATTGTTGCTCTCGCATTCGCTCTGGCTTTCTTTATCTCTATCGTTCTTGCTGTCCTTCTTGCTCGCGCATTCGTTCTTGCACTCGTTGTTGCTCTGGCACTCGCTTTCGCATTCGTTGCTGGTCTCTCGCTCGTTTCTGCTCTCGCTCTCGTTGTTGCTCTCGCTCTCGTTGTTGCTCTCGCTCTCGCTCTCGCTCTCGTTCTTGCTCTCGCTTTCGCTTTCGCTCTCGTTGTTGCTCTCGCTCTCGTTGCTGCTCTCGCTCTCGCTCTCGTTGCTGCTCTCGCTCTCGCTCTCTTTGTTGCTCTCGCTCTCCTTCTCACTTTCGCCCTGTGTTTGCTCATTTTCGGTTGAGCTTGAACTATTTGAGAATTTTAGAGTAAAGCATTTTCTCTAACGAATTTATAACTATTTTTTTTTTTGGCTGTCAATATATGTGGGCTACATCAATTCCAGTTTCAGTTCCAATCAAAGTTGACAAGCACATTTAACATGTAGTTAAAACAGCATTCTATTTCCTAATTGAAACTTTATCAACTTTAGAACAATTAAATATCTGCCTCTATCAATATGACAAACACTTTTTAATCACAATACATTTCTCATTTTATTTTAGTAATTTGATTTGATCTTAAGTTAGTAACATTCTGAAAGCATTTAGCAGGCAGTTAAAATCAATGATGGTTTCGTTATCTTTCTGCTTAATTTACCGATCAGGATTTGACCTAGTTCCAGTCTCTAGTCAAAGATAAATCTCTCGCAAAGCTGTTTATGGCAATCCTAAGCCCCACACTCGCCTCTAAGAACTCGAAAAGCTGTCGCATTCGAGGCGGGGGCTATGCGCACGCAGTCAGAGACAACAGCAAAGGCAGTTAAGTAGCAGATGGTAAATGCCCGTTGGACGGGGGAGCACGACGGCTTTATGACATTGGGGAGAGTGACGTGATGGAGCGAGCCAAAGGGGGCTGGGGTTGTCTGTTGCTGTTGGTTTTGATGATGATCACATGGTAATCACAGCGCGACGCGTTCTCAGCTTTTTATATTTTTTTATTACTTGTTTATGACACTGGCCCCGCTCACTCTCTCTCACGCCTAGGGGTCGAGGCCCTGATGAAACATGTGGCTTTTGTTTTTGTATGTGGACAAAGGATATTTGTGTGGCCCCCCCCGTCGCAACAAAAGCAACAAACGAGCCAACTTTTACGAGCACATAATCGAAAAACTTGCCTGCCCTGGCTGGGGTTTATGTTGGCCGGCATGGGGGCATGGGGAAAGGGAAGAGGGCGTGGCAGCTGGACCAGGCCTAAAAACTGTCGCCGATTTTTTGTTGTTGTTGTTCTTTTTTGTCTGCCTTGAATGTGTCACAGCAAAAGCAACCTGAAGTCCCACATCCCGAAATAATGTCTCGCATGTCCTTGCCCTTGAATCTATTCTAGTCACAGTCTCTCTCTCTCTCTCTCTCTCTCTCTCTCTCTCTCTCTCTCTCTCTCTCTCTCTCTCTCTCTCTCTCTCTAATCGCCAATCCCTGTCCTTTGTCTGAGTTTTTGCTAATTGAGTGCAAGAGTTTTTTTTTTCCAGATTGTGGCGCGTGACGATCTGTAAGTGAAATTTTGATCCAAATACGATTGGATTTACTTTGATTGGTCTGTTAAACAATGAGTGGCGCTTACGGCATGTTAGGTGAGCTTCAATGGACTTCAGAATGCATTCTGATGGATGTCTGAGCAAGGCCAAGCTAAACTAAGCAGACTACAAAGCTCTAATGCACTTTGCAGCACGAGCCACAAATTATCCAGCTAATCGCTGTGCGCTATCTCCATAGTTACGAGCAAGGTTTCCTTTTCTTTTTTAAATGTTGTTAATTGTCTAAGCAGCAGGAACAAAAGGTTTCAGTTGCTTAAGATAAAGACAATGGCTTGCATTGATATGCAACGAATGCTTTTGCTTAACTTAACAGTCATTGATTTTTACTTGTCGCTTCCTTTTGTTTCTTTTTTTTTTTTTTTTTTTGTCTTTACCCTCTTGTTGTAATTAATGAAGAGTTGATCTAGCTTTACGTGCGTTTTGCTTATTAGTGAACAATGAGTAGAGAATCTTACCAAAGCTTAAGGGCAAGAAATTCACTTTGCGACACTGGCGCTGCGTTTCTCCCTATTCCCGGCTCATTACTCTCACTACTCGCTACTCGCTACCCGCTACTCGCTACTCCTTACTCATTCGTTACTAGCTATTCCATACTCTCTTCTCCCAACTCTCTACTCTCTCCTTGCTACTCGCTGCTCTCTAATTGCTCTCGCTACTCGCTAGTCGCTACCCGCTACTCGCTACTCGCTTCACACTGAACAATGGGTCTCTCTGTTACTCTCCATTAACTACGTATAATTCGTTACTCGCTATTCCATACTCTCTTCTCCCTACTCGCTACTCTCTCCTTGCTTCTCGCTACTATCTCCTTGCTCTCGTTACTCGTTACTCGCTACTCTATACTGGCTATTCGCTTCTTACTGAACAGTGAATCTATATATAACTCGTATAACTCGCTACTCGTTATTTGTTATTGTCTTCTATTTTTTCTCTACTCAACACTCGCTAATCTCTACGTCCTCCACGCTACTTGCATCTCGCTATTTGACGCTCTCTTGTCGTTACTTTATTAGCTACACACTCTTAAATACTCGCTCCTCGCTGCTTTCAACTCTCTACACAGCTTTTTACTCTCTTTTTACACGCTATTCGTTATTCGCTTCTCTCAGCTCTCAGCTCTATACTCGCTATTCTCTTGATATACTCGGATACTGTTGATATTCTGTAATTGCTACTTACTATTATTACTGCCCACTTCTCATAGATCAATTCATTCGCCACTCTCTAATCTCATTCCACTTTTTACACCCCATTCGGTATTTACCAATTTCTATTTACTATCAACTCGTTACTCTTTCTCTTTCTATCTATCAACTCTCTTCTCGTTTGATGAGTACCCTTGCCAGCTAGTTGATATGAGCTTTTGTTGCTTCTGTAATTTATAATTGAGAATTTTTGGTATTCGATTAAGCCAAGCATATAAATTACCTTTAAGTAAGCTATTCGCTTTCTGTCCTGCACTCCAGTCTAATTGGCTAGCTAGAAAAACAAGTCCAATCGCTTGGGGCCTTGAAATTTGTTCGATTTCTCAAATTACGCTGCCATAGAAATAGTTGTTAGCGAAATTTGGTTGCAGCTTAAAATGCAACTTTATAAGCTTGCTAAAGTTGTTGAGACGTAGGCCAGGAGGAGGCAGAGAAGAGCTGAGTTTTTAGCTGATAAATCTCTCATCTTAGCTGTTGACACGCGCCGCAAAAGTTGCTCGTCTCATATTTATCATATTTAATTAGTCCGCAGTTGCAATATGTGCGCTGCGTTGCAAGTTGCAACCGTATACCGTTAAGCCAACACGCCCCCAACGCCCACCAACGCCCACCAACGCCCACCAACGCCCACCATTCGCCCAGCAGCAACAATTCGCTGCAAAGCGCTTGCAACAGTTGCAAAGTAATATTTGACTGAATTCGCAAGTGAGACTTTCAGTCGACAAGTCAACAATGTTGTCACACATGCCACGCCCCCATTTTTGGGGAACTCTGCGTCTGTGTGCGTTGTCAACAAATATTTAGCGCGCAGATTGCAATATTAGTTAGATGAGTTATGAAAAGTTAAATAATTGCAACAAAACATACAACAACAAAAATCTTTTTATTTTCAGATGACATTCCATATATACATATATCTTTATATAAGTTTATTCATCTTTATATATATATATATGTGCTTTGCTTAGAAATAGTGGGCGTGGCAGCTTTGCCAAGTTTGCTTTTTCTTTTGCTCTTTCGAATACCCTAAAGTCAGCGGGCTAAAGTGAGTATATATGGATCGTAGTATAGCGATAAGCAACGATAATGCTATATAGTCTAGAGTGTATAGTATATATAGATTATTTATTATTAATATAGCTTATGGCGTTATCCTAGAGTTCTGTGGCATCTTCTGTCTTAGCTTCTGTTCTGTTAACTCTCGCGCTTTTGAGCGTAGCGCGAGAAGACTAAAATCCAGTTATAAGATATATAACTATTTATTTTGAGTACCTTAAGTTACACAAGAGTTATAGTATAACCCTGGAAGGTATATGAAAGAAGCTGGTTCCTTAGCTAGGAACAACTTGATATCATAAACAACAACTTTGATATCATAATCGAGCATCGCCTAATACATAGAACTAATGAAAGCGTAACGAAAGAGGGTATGTTATAGTCGTGCATGGCTCAGTAGAGTACTCGCACTTGCCTTCTTCGTTTGCTTTTTCATTTCTTTATTTTTTCTTCTGTGCCTTGACAGGCATCGTGTTGCGCGCGTCTTGAGCTCAGTTTCGCTGTTTTCTGCTGACACACGTTTTGGCTTTTCGATTTCGATTCGCTGATTGCCAGAGACCTACTCTTCTTTGCCTCTATACTTCAGATGAAAAGTAAAATAAATAAAAGTTAAATAGCCAACGAAGAAATGTGAATAGTAGATACTCTAGCCAGAGAAAAGAAGAAATTGAGGAAGTCTTTCAGTAAAGATCTGGATTGCGCTATGATGATAGATAAGATAAACTATAGAAAGCACTAAATAGCGAGAATTGCAATATAAAAGCTCTTCAGATACTTTACTTCATAGATATATATAGTTATATAGGATCTAGATTAAAGTTAATTCTAAAGCAATTCCAAGTTTCAGCTTGATATCTGCATTTTCAATAGATATATCATAAGATAGCTCTCTGATATATGGACACAAATCAACTCTTTCGAAAATATATAGCAGCCGTAGCTTAAAGAAGTATTTCTAGCTCTTTTACAGCTGCCTAGCTTTACTCACTGCTCAGTTCAGCTAGGCTGTTGGCAGTTGTATTGCTTACACAATGCATAGGCAAGGCAGTGTAACCTTTGCCAAGAGTATTTGGGAATTTGAGCAAAGTTCAAGACGCCGCAAGAAAGTATCCACAAGTTGAATGCCAAGAGAGATGCAATGTGGGGGAGAGTGGGCGACAGAGACGGGACAGAGGGCGACAGAGGGCCGAGCATGCAGACAGCCAGGTCAGTGGTGCGGGCAAAGAATTTCAGCTATAAGTTAGTGCTCCCCAGATAGTAATTATCAGTAGATTGTCGGCCAGGCAAACAACTTTGACAAGTTTTGTAATCGGTTTTGCCTTTTTGATTTCATTTATTGTACATGACAGCCAAAGTGGAAACGAGCCAGTGCCAGCCGAGCCAAGGGACGGGAATGAGCTGCCAGCCAGTCGATGGTGGTAAGAAAGTTCGGCAGGCTGAGGCACGAAGTGCGAAAAACCATTTTAAAGTTCAGATTTGATTTGATAATCAAAGTTTATGGTCAAAAACATAACCAAATTAAGTTTATAATACTTAAACAATAATCATACGAAGCAAAAGTAAATCAGATCGACTAGCCGTAGGTCGACTAACAGATATTCTAAATTTTAAATTATATTAAATACTATTTCTATGAGCCAGCTTCGAAGTGAGTTGGTTTATAAACAACTTTATTTAACAAAAATATATAAAATAAAAACAATTTATATATATATATATATATATATACTAAAAATGTATTGTCATTTTTTATATATATTTTTAATTTTTTTAATTTATTTTATATATATATATATATATATTTTTAATATATATATATATATATATATATATATATATATATATATATATATATATATATATATATATATATATATATATATAAAATGAATAGAAAAATTTCAATTTTTTTTTTATTAGAAATATAATAAATAAATATATATGTATATATTATATATATTTAAAAAAAATAATAATTAAAAAAAAATTCTAATTTTTCAAAAACTAATTTAATTTTATTTTATTGAAAATATAAAAAAATGTTTTTTTTTTTAAATAATTACAAAAATTTTAAATTTTTTAAAAACAAATTTAAATAATTCTAAAACGCTTTTTTTTTAAATAATTAAAATATATATTTCATTTTTTTATATTCTATTATTTTATTTTTTATTATTACTAAAAATGTATTGTCATTTTTTATATATATTTATATATATATATATATATATATATATATATATATATATATATATATATATATATATATATATATATAAAATAAATTAAAAAAATTAAAAATATATATAAAAAATGACAATACATTTTTAGTAATAATAAAAAATAAAATAATAGAATATAAAAAAATGAAATATATATTTTAATTATTTAAAAAAAAAGCGTTTTAGAATTATTTAAATTTGTTTTTAAAAAATTTAAAATTTTTGTAATTATTTAAAAAAAAAAAAAACATTTTTTTATATTTTCAATAAAATAAAATTAAATTAGTTTTTGAAAAATTAGAATTTTTTTTAATTATTATTTTTTTTAAATATATATAATATATACATATATATTTATTTATTATATTTCTAATAAAAAAAAAAAATGAAATTTTTCTATTCATTTTTTAAATCTAGAGTTTATCAAATAAATTTAAAAACAAAAATAGATTTTTTTTTAAATACAGAAAGTTTCGAAATTTCAAAAACTTATATTCTCTTTCTGTGAATTTCGTGAAAAATATTTGCTTGATTTAGATTTAGAATTTCATGTAGAAAATTCCATTTATTCTGCATTCAATTTTTTAACAGCTTTTCATATTTATATATTTTTGTTTTATTTCAATAAATTATAGCAGATAAATTGATGAACAACGGCTTACGCCATTCGCACTTGTGCCTACATGAAGCAAATAACTCAATTAGTGCTCTATATATATGTATATAACTTATCGGAGATGCCTGCAGCAGAACTCAGTGCATTGCATATTAGCTCTGGCCCATAAGATTTCCATTTAATGCTGTGTAACTTAAAGTGGATGGCAATATCCGCCCCCATTTGAAGTATTTGTAGTTGAAGTGGCCAGGAACTCAGTCCATTGGTGGGACACTTCATTGGCTGTCACACATATGACAATAAACCGAATACATAAATGATATACGAACGTTTCTCAGCTAAATATATATATATATATATACATACACATATAAATACAAATATATATATATGTATATATATATATATATTGAATCGTCTGAATGGGACAGCATCAGCATTGAGATTGCGTAGTGGCATGAGGTAGGGATGCTGGGACGTAGCAATAATATCTATGGCCCCTCCCAAAACCAATCCCACTTGACACACACGCAGCGTAAAAGGAAATGAAAAAATCTTAGCAAAATTCCCATCATCCCTTATTGGGCTCTGGGGCATTTTGCTGTTGCCTTTTCTCACTAGCTTCATATACCCTAAATGGTAAAGTCCATGCACTTTCAATTGAAATTGTTTATAGCGCAAGAAGCTTGAAGATATTTTCGTTAGAGCAGAGGCTTGGTTTTTAAGAGAGTGAAGCAGCTGAAAGTAGTTGGAAGAATAGTCATAGAAAAATAACTAAGAAGGAAATGGCTTCAAACTAAACTGATTGAAGAAATTATTGAAAAGCTGTTAGCTTTAGCTGTTAGAGCTGAAGAGAATCTTTATGATATTGCATTATGAAGAGAGAAACATATATACGCAAGGCTATATAAAAGACTTTAATTAATAAGATTTATAATTATTTAATGGCATATGTATTTAGATTAAGCATATTAACTATTTAAATTTCTCTATCTCGATATCTATCTCTATCTGCTTTATCTATATATACTTCAATATACTTCCATCTATCGAGCCCTAGCAAAAGTGTATTCAAACTTCACATTTCCTGACTTACTCCACTTCACAAATAGTTTTCGCATTTTTATATATTTTTAACAAAAATTGCCCTTGTGTTTGTGTGCGTATGTGTTTCCTGACAATAAGCTCTCAATATGTAATAAAACTGGACACATTATGGGAAAGTGCCGCGAGCGCTATCAAGAACCTATAATAAATGCGGCATTCAATGGACAAAAGTGGAAATAAAAAAACCGCCAAAATTCAGTTTAGCTGCTAGAACACAAACGTATATATATATATATATATATATATATATATATATATATATATATATATATATATATATATATATATATGTGTCTTCTAACTAGTACATCAAATCGAATCTAGACTGAGCGTATATAATATATTTCAAGTATTTTCTAGCTAAGGAAGTGAATTCGCGTTGTCTATGAAGTTTGCTATGAAGTACGTTGAGATAGTTTGAAGTCAGCTAAAATTAATAGACTTTTATGACTAGAAGACTACAATGAAGATATTAAGAAATGATATATGATATTCAATGTTACAATGGTAGATGAGAATCAGGGATATAGAAAGAGATCTCAAGGTCACAAAAATGATGATGACAAAATCCAGAAAGTGACCAAAATATATCAGTAGAGAATAAATTCCCATCCAAAGAGACTAGCCAGGCGCCTAGGTACTGCAGCTCTCAGCCGTCGCAGAAGATTAAAACGACATCATTCTCAAGACCTGCTTGATCGTGTCTCGACCTGAACACCTTCACATTCTTAGCGAATCCATAAGACCTACCCATACCTTGTATCCCTAAAGTATCTAATAAAAATATCTAATATGTATCCTATGTTAAAATAAATATAGCTTTAAGTAGTGATAAAAATAACTTCCGTTTAAATTAAGTTGCCTAAAAGGTAGCAGTACGTTAAGCTGTAAATAAACATTTAACTTAAAAAAAAAAATAAATAAATAAATAAAATAAAATAAAACACTCCGCCTCTCATTCGTGATTAATATCTCTATTCCACTGTTAACATTGCCATCACTAGATTGTTAACAGTGTCATAACTAGCTTTAACAGTACTGTGCTGGCAAACTAGTTGTCTCACTTTAGCACATGAAAGCAAAAGCAGAAATCTCACTCGACCAAATGAGTGAGAAAAACTGATTGATCAAATTGAGCCGATATACAGAAGGACGCTCTAAAAAGTTTTGTTTATATTTTGTGCATTAAATTAATTGAAAAGAAATATATATTGTTATATATTAATTGGAAGCGAGAGACACGCACAATATTTACGAGCAATTGTAAGATCTGAGCATAATATTTGCTGCCTGGAATTGGTGTGGAGAGCAAAGGAGTAAAGTTAAGTTGATCTAGAGTATGTATATATGTATGTATGGTATGTATGGTATGGTATGGTATGTATGTATGTATGTATGTATGTATGTATGTATGTATGTATGTATGTATGTATGTATGAATGAATGCATGTATGCATGTATGTATGTATGTATGTATGTATGTATGACAGAATGGATGTATGCATGTATGTGTGTATGTAATGTATGAGTGTATGTATATATGTATGTGTGTATGTATGTATGAATGAATGGATGTATGTGTGTATGTATAGTATGTATTTATGTATGTATGTGTATATGTATGTGTGTGTATGTATGAATGAATGTATGTATGACTGAATGGATGTATGCATGTATGAATGCATGTATGCATGTATGTATGTATGCATGTATGTAGGTATGCATGTATGTATGCATGTATGAATGTATGTATATAATTCTATTAGAATTGAGAGTAAGCAAGATCCAATTCATTGGAATTTATTAGCTCTTCAATGCTCTATAAGACTCTATGAAGTAAGCTTCAAATGTAGTGCAACATTTGTTTTTACAATAGTTTTTTTTTATAAACTTATTCATAAAAGTCTCTTTAGAGCAATCTTCATCCAGCTATTGTAAACTTGTATTGAGATTTTTCCCCCCAATTCTCCAGGCACTTTATACGATAATTTTTGTGATCTATTGTCATCTATCTTCTACTCTTACAATCGATCCAACTTCTTTATTTTCTGAATTCAATTCCAGGTCTACTTCATTTTCGTGCATAAGAAAAATTCATGGAGTCCTAATAAGAAATTTTATGCATAGAGTCTTAGCTACATCATTTCATAAATGAAGTTTTTCATAAATTAAATTTTTATCAACTCGCTCATAAAATTACAATTTACTTTATGATTACATAACGCAAATAGCTTGAAGCTCTTCATTTCAGCTTTAACTTTATCCAATTGGATTAAACTAAAAAAAAAAAAATAATGAAAAAATTGTCGTAATCCAAATTTCGCTTATGCATAATTGAATTTAATTGTTAATATGTGTATTTTGTTTAACAATTTATATATATTTATTTATATATTTATTTAATTGTTCATGCAGTCGAGTGCTCTGTGGCCTTGGCAAAACTAACAAACTAATTAAGAAGGAACTCTGCAAATTGTCCAGGGCGCATCGAGTCTTTGGCAAACGCAGCAAACACATGAGATTGAAAGTCAAACAAACTGTTGCAATGACAGAAAATGGCAAATAAATAAATATTAACTGCTTCTATTTGCAATTGCTGTTGAATGTGGCCAAGTGAAATGGCAACAGCCAGGTCAAAGAGACAAAACAATGACTCGAGTTAATAAAGCCCATAAAAGTTGACCATTCTAATTGTTGTGCAGTGAGCAGCAGAGGAAGTCGAAGCAGAAGCTATAGAAGAAACTCCATTGCTTAACCAGGGACGTAAAAAGCAAATTATGAACTGAAGTGAAAGCTCGAGAAGATTGCAACAAGTGCAGGCAGAGTTTCCCATATGACAGCTGGACTGTAAAGTACGTAAGCTAAAACAAAGATGAACTTGTTAATATAAAAACCATTTGACATTTTAGCCAGCTTTATATAGATTATATAGAGACAGATCGTACTATAATAGCATCGAAATAGAATTGCATTTATCGTAGTTCATATCGATATCCAAGTGGATGAAAGATTAGAAGAAGTTCTCTAATCCTTACAGACTTTTAATGGGTCTATATGAAAGCTATATGGAATACAGATAAATTTGATATTTTTATATATAGATATAAATTTATATATAATTATATATATGTATATATATGTATATCTAGTGCTATCAGGCCACTTTTTCTACTGTAAATTGCCTTCAGTAAACCTCAAGCTCTCAATGCTCATAATGCATAATAAACTATTACATAATTATTATCATTTTTATATTTATGAAAAAACCATAAAATTTATATAAATATATCTAGTATATTTATATCTATTCATCAAATCCAACAAAAGCTGCACAAATTTTTTTTGATCATTTCTCAGCTTTTGCTCAGTCCCTGAATTGCGTGTCGTATTTCGTCTTTCAATGTTGCACACCGGAGACAAACTTAATTTGCCACAATGTCTTCGATGGTAAACCCAAATAAAGCCGCCACTCGTCTCCCCCTTTTAGTCAAGCTACTTACTTGGCTCTTACTTGTGTAGCATTCAAGCGACCTCCCGCAGCTGCACATAATTTAATTACCACAACGTGACAAGGCGTTCGACTAGATTTCTCTGCCCGCTCCAGCACTGCCCCACCCACTCTCTCTCTCTCTCTCTCGCTCTCTCATTCACGCTGTGTGTGTGTGCGAGGCCCTTAAATGGCTGACTGTTGCCCAGGCGCTGGCATCATCGTGTGGCAACAATGAAGTGCAACATGTTTAGAATAGCAATTAAGTCAATAGAGCCGCAGACAAAGCCAATGCTAAAGCCCCTCAGCTCACTCTCTCTCTCTCTCACTCTCTCTCTACATCTCTCTCTCTCTCTCTCTGTCACTCTCTCTCTCTCTGTCGCTTTTGTTTGCTGTCAAGTCAAGTCAAGTCCTCACTGAAACGTTTAATACGTACACTGTGCGTGCCACGTGCCACATGCCACGACCACAGCATGTTGCATGTGCGAATGACCCCACTCTTAAATGCCCCCTCCCCCTCCTCTACCACACTCTCTCTCTTCAGCTGTATCTCTTGCCATGTTTCTTCCAGCATTCACCTGGTTGACATTGCGCCTTGGCTTATTGACGTGCTTCCAATTTCGATTGCAGCTGCAACTGTTTGTGGCATGCAGCAGCTGAGCTACTTATACATACATACGGTTATAGCTTGCCCAGTTGACTTTATATGCAATGCATTTATGCATATGTCACGGCGCTGCCACGCCCCACGCCCCTTCACGTTGCCTGATGGTGTCCACGTAAAAATGTCGCCACATTCCGCATGATTCGTTTCGTGTTTGATAATTTACAGCTCTGCTGATTGCTGTCACATGCAACGCGACTGCGGTCGCCGCTGTCCGCGCATTTTGTCCATCCAAATCAGCATCAGCTCAAGGCTGCCACGCCCCATCCTCCCCACACTTTATGCATTTTGCATTAATTTGCTTTAATTGCGCGTCCGCAAAAAGTTTCAACTGCCATTTCCGTTGCATTTGCACCGCATGTAAATATAACCATGACATTTAGCCTTATTCGCAGTTTATGTGGCAACCTCTCTCCATCTCTCTCTCGCTCTCTTTATCTGTGCCTGCTCCTGTACCCTTATTCATTTTGGCTTTTAGCTTTCTCAATGTGTTGCCCCATTTGAAGTGCTGCTTGCTTGCGCCCCCTTCGCATGCTGTTCCTGACCCTCTCTCTCTCTCTCTCTCTTCCTGCCTCCGTCTTCGTCTCTGCTGCAGCGACAGTTACCCGAATGCCGCCATTTGCCATTTGCCATTTGCCATTATCCGTTAGTTTTGCGCATTTCCGGCTCGGGCGATTGCCGCTGCAGTTGCGGATGAACTGAAGCAACTGCAATGAAAGCTGCAAGCGAGCATGCACGACTGCTAAATACCTCTTTCTACATTTTGCTAACTCTGAAACTGATCTAACTCTATCTCTATTTCCTTATCTATCTCTATCTCTCTATCCTATATCTATATCTATATATATATCTATATCTATATCTATATCTATATCTATATCTATATCTATATCTATATCTATATCTATATCTATATCTATATCTATATCTATATCTATATCTATATCTATATCTATATCTATATCTATATCTATATCTATATCTATATCTATATCTATATCTATATCTATATCTATATCTATATCTATATCTATATCTATATCTATATCTATATCTATATCTATATCTATCTCTCTATCTTATATCTATATCTATATCTATATCTATATCTATATCTATATCTATATCTATATCTATATCTATATCTATATCTATATCTATATCTATATCTATATCTATATCTATATCTATATCTATATCTATATCTATATCTATATCTATATCTATATCTATATCTATATCTATATCTATATCTATATCTATATCTATATCTATATCTATATCTATATCTATCTCTCTATCTTATATCTATATCTATATCTCTTTCTCTATCTCTATCTCTTTATCTATCTCAATCTACCTACCCAACATGCTCACAGGTACAGGGTATAACAGCAGCCAGGTTCTGATTCGAGTTAAGTTGAATTGAGACAAGCTCTGGACTGCACTGTCCTCCACTGTCCTCTACGGCGAGTGTTCATGGATAGCCCTATATGCTAAGAGGTTTTCTCTGGCAAGACAGATCTCTTAGATAATCGAATCGACTTACTCCATATACTGTTAGATATACTTTAATATAAATATATATCCATATATAGCATATTTTCTACACTTCAACTCGTGGAGTTAATCCTATTTGCCTTGATCCCCCTTTGGCGTTACGCCTCTGTTTTCGATCAAATTGTGTGTGTGGCTCTCGTGACCTCCAATTGGAGCCCAAACACAATTCTTGTTGGAACAGTTCTTGTTATTGTTGTTGTTGTTGTTGTTGTACGACTTGTAGCTATAGCTACAGCTTTAGCTGCTGTTGTTTTTGACATTTGGAAAATCGTTGAGTTTTATTTCTTTTTATTTAGATTTTAATTACATTTTGATACACATTTCATTTGGCCACACATTAAAGCTGAGCGCTAAAGTCGCTTTGGCTGTGGGCAATTCAAGGTTGCCACGCCCCCGGCCAAGGCAACAGGCAACCCACGCCCACGTCTCTGTCAAAAAGCACATACGCTGCACTTTTGATGGGCTGCCCGCGACACCCCCTCCGCTCTCTCTCTCTCTCTCTCTCTCTCTCGGCCATCCCCTTGCTCTCAATGTTTTCGAGATGGAACGATGCTCGCAGAGTTCTCTTGTTTGGCCGCAAGGCAAGTGCCATGGTGGCATGTGGCATGGTGGCATGGTGGCATGTGGCATGTGGCAGTGTGTCTGGTTGACATAGATGTATATCGGAGCAACAAGAACAAAAGGCATTAACACCATCAAACTTGGTAAACAGAGATACAGCACGTATCTAATAAAAGGCCACAACGTGCTGCCAACGCGGCTCGCGAGTCGGGCGTGCACTGGGATAGGGGCGCAGGGGCGCAGGGGCGCAGGGGCGTGGCAGGCCAGAAGGGGGAAGTGAGAGTTTTTAGCAATGGCTAGCGGGTGAGTCCAGAATGTGGACATGCTTCTCAGCTCTCTCTTACTCTTTCTCTGTGTCTCACTCCCTCTCTCTCTCTCTCTCTCTCTCTCTCTCTCTCGCCCTTTCTCTCTCTTTCTCTGCGTGCGTTTTGTGCTTTGTTGTCGCTGAGATTTTTGCGCTTTTTGCCCAGCCTCAGCATCAGCTTACGTCTTCGCCTTTATCGCCGTCACTGTCCTCTGCTCGTCCTCCTCCTGCTCCACCGGCTCCTCCTGCTCCTCCTGCTCGTTCTGCCTTCGCCACTGCCTTCCGGCCTTAGACTGTTTTGTTGTTGTTACAACAACAACTACAACTAGTGCGATGCTCGCAACGAACGCTTTTGCCAGTTGATATCCTGCTTAAGGATGCGCTCAAGTACTTTCAAGTCACTTGGCAGCTGCTTGAGTTAACTTTTGGCCCCGGCCAGGGCCAACTAAGGTATATCATCATCCACATCCACAACTCACCTGCGTGTTGACAAGCTGAATGGAATCAACGTTTACGTTTACGTTTACGTTTCGTTCCCAGACTCCATCCAGAGTTCAGACTGCCACGCGGCTCAACCGTCTCGGCAGCTGCGTCTCGGTTGCACTTGACTTGAGTGTCCTTTGCCGCTACAAAGCGACAAAAGTGTCGCCGCAACTGTTGCGGTTACAACAACAACAACAACACTGAGAACAACGACAGCCGCAACAAGCCAAGCTAGAAGAACCAATAAGAAGACGCACATCCTTGAGCGCTATCAAAACAAATCCAAATAGCGTTTACACTGAACGAAATGAAGTGTGCGAAAGTTGTAGATAAAGTTGAGACTATATAACAAGTCTATATAGTATAATTATATATAAACTTTATAGTATATTTAATGTAATCGATTAATTGAGCCTAATTAATCGATTGCTGCGGTTGAGCTGAGCCTAAAGTTGACTTGAGTTGAGCGCGGCTTGCATAAAGTTGAATTCTATGAAGCTGTTAAAGAAATGTATATAATGTATATATACATACGAAGTTATAAATATGTATCTATGTAAATTTCTGCTTATATAGCTATAGTATAATAACTAAACTCTTCAGAGTAGTAAGCTAAGCTAACATATCTCTAAGAGCAAACAAAGTTTAGCTCGAAGCTCTTCAGTTTTGATTTATTATATATATAAAAAAAAAAAAAATACAGTTAGCTGATTCTGAAGCAGATTATGCAATATATATATATATATATATATTACATGCCACACAATTATTAAGTTTTCACTTTTGACTTTTCTTTGAACTAAAGAAATATGCCTAAGCGTATTGAAATTGTAAAATTTTCTTTGATTTTCTCTAAGAAGCAACAGTTCAGCTCTAGCTATATACATATGTATATAAAAACATCCATTTATATATACCCATATCCATAACAATCAGAAAACAAAGATAAAGATAACGAAAAGAAGTTGAGAAATACTTGACATTGTTTTCAAGTTATTTTCGCATTGTTTGATTTCACTTTCAAATTTCACCGTGCTTGCTCAGACGATGGGGTAAACAGAGGACGCAGTCAGGCCAAGTTAGGCCAGGCCTTTGTCTGGGCCTCACCTGCCACGACGGCGGCAGCGGCAGCGGCAGCGGCAGCATATCCGCATCCTTGTGTCTAGTCGGTCCTTCGACTCCCTTTTTGCGCCATTTGTATTTGAATTTGTTAAAACATTTTAGTGGAATTACTTTCAGTTTAAATTGCCAAAGTGGCCTCCACTTCTTGTCTCCCTCTGGCTCACGCTCTCTCTCTGTCTTCGGTCTCCTTCTTTCATGCATTTTGCGCTTTTTGTATGGATAGTTGTTGGCTTGCGCTTTATCTATATAAAGTCTGTTGATTGCGCTTCGTTTGATTTGATTAACCATTCGCTGGATATTGAAGTCTCTGAATGCCAATGCATTCACTTGATGTCAAGTTAGCGTCGATTCCCATTCATGAATAACATTTCAAATGCACTCAATGCAGATATAGATATAGATATAGATATAGATATAGATATAGATATAGATATAGATATAGATATAGATATAGATATAGATATAGATATAGATATAGATATAGATATAGATATAGATATAGATATAGATATAGATATAGATATAGATATAGATATAGATATAGATATAGATATAGATATAGATATAGATATAGATATAGATATAGATATAGATATAGATATAGATATAGATATAGATATAGATATAGATATAGATATAGATATAGATATAGATATAGATATAGATATAGATATAGATATAGATATAGATATAGATATAGTTATAGATATAGATATAGATATAGATATATAGATATATAGATATATAGTCTGTATCTTTTCAATGTCAGAAGCAACCTTCGTGCAGGAAGTTTGTTCTCGAGTCGACGAGGTAGGCCCGTCCGGACAAATGAGCCACAGGTAGAAGTGATTGGAGGTGGCTGCAATTGCCCCCATTGGGCAATCCAGTGGCGCCCCCTCCCAGACTGTTACTCAGTTTTACTCTGGTTAAAGGTTAAGTCGAGCCTTGTTTGCGCCTGTTTCTCTTGCTGGTTTTGGGTTGCGTTCCTTTTTTTGCTTTCCTTGTTTTGTTTTGTTGCTCTTCTTTTGTGTGTTTACCCTTTGGTATACGCATCAAAAGGGTATTTAGCTTTGAAGATGTATTGATGCCAGACAATTGATGACAATGATGTATATCAATTTGTTAACGAAGAGAGATTTTGATGAGGGATTTCGATCTATGGCTATTCGCGTGGCTTTCCGCTTTTTTTGTTAACTCTTGCTTAAAGAGAGATATATATATATATATATATGATATGATATAGTATATATGATAGTTATACATGGGATATATCATTTTTTAATATCCTATCTTACTTCCTTGCAGCAGCTATTCACTTCTACATCATCTCTTGGCTCTCTAGAGTAGCTTTACTTTTTGCTTTCTACTTACAGGGTATCTAAGTTTCATGCACTTTGACTTTATTGTCTTTTGTATTCTACTACATTTGTTGCTGTTGCTTCTACTTCTACTACTACTTCTTTATCTTCTTCTTCTTCTTCTTCTCCTTCATCATCTTCCTCTTTTGGCAGTTTTCGGGGCATTTTTGTTTGCGATAGCTGCCACCCGCATTTGCGCTTTGCGTGCCGAGAAATGCGCGGAATGCAAAGGAGGCCGTTTGTGTTGCCTGCTGCTGCTGCTGCTGCTGCTGTTTCCACTTCTTCTTCTTCTTCTTCTACTTCTTCTTCCACTGCTTCTGCTTTGGCTTGCTCCAACGGCCATAGATACAGCCGGAAATACTTGAAATTTTTGCAGCGCGTTTAACTTGCAACTTGGTTTGTAGCACCTTTGCAGGGGCGTATAGAAAGCGCTGAGGGGGAGGGGGGGGGGTGTGTGTGTGTGGCACAAGCTACTCTGACAGCGAAATTGAAAACTGCAATTGACACTGAAACTGGATATGAATATGTAAGCGAGGCGAGACAGAGGGAGAGAGAGAGGTGGATAGGGGAGGCGGAGGGTAGTTAGGGGGATTGACTGCTTGTTGCAAAGTGGATTTCGGATGCCACTTGCCTGTTTGGCACTGCAACGAGCACTGGTTGCACAGCGGATGTCCTGTCACAAAAGCCGAAGTCGATGACGACGGCGACAGCGATGCCGAACGAGCGCTGCCGACACGAATCGCTGCCAACACGAATCGTTCTGCCAATTGGGCAACGCAGCGTGCTGGCAACAAATGTTGCCAAGGCGCTTGGCAACATTTGTTGCGCAACACAATTGCAACTGATTGGGCCCCATTAGCAATTATTAACGCAATTATTATTGCATCGTGGCCCGGCGTCCAGTCACGTTCCCAACTAACGAGCCAAAATTAGCTCAACGAATTATGAGACTCTTGCGCAGGCGAACTTTGCTTAGAGCACCACGCTGCCACACTGCCACACTGCCACGCTGCCACGCTGCCACGCCTACGTCTCGCATCTGTTGCACTTTCCATTTTCATCACACTCTCTCCTCCATCAGCACATCTTCATTATGTTAATCATGTGCGCCCAGCGCCTCTGTCTGCAGTTAATTTCTGTTTCTTATTGCAGTTAATTAAGTGCAACTTGCAGCTCCTTCCACTTTTTCCATTGCCCTTATCATATTCGCCCTCGTTTGGTGTAGCGTCTGCTGCAAGCTGCTTAATTTATGCGGCAAGCGATGCCGTCGCATCCATTGCTAATGATGTGCATGTCAAAGCGCCACTGACAATCCGATGACAATTCCCGGCCATGATAATTCCAGCAATTGGTCCAAATTTTGACGTCAATCAACTCGCTTGAAGCGCCTGAAAAATTACTAATGGCCAGGACTGGACGAGTGTGGGAGATGTGACGCTATCATCGAGCAGCTGAATAAGCCTGTAGCATGTCAAATTGATGCAAATAGATGCTAGATGCATAACTATAACAATGCCTGATGACTAATGACTAATGACTAATGGCTGATGATGAATAATGATTGATGACTAATGGCTAATGAGTTATGACTAATGACTGATGATTGATGAGTAATGGCTAATGACTAATGACTGATGCCTGATAACTAATGACTAATGAGTGATGACTGTTGACTGATGACTGATGACAAATGACTGATGATTGATGATTGATGACTGATGACTGATGTCTGATGATTGGTTACTGATTAGTGATGACTGCTGACTGATGACAGATGACTGATGACTGATGACTGAGGACTAATGAGTGATAACTATCTTATACTGATGACTAATGAGTGATGACTATCATTTACTGATGACTTACGACTGATGGCTGATGACGGATGACTGATGACGGATGACTGATGACTGATGACTGATGACTAATGACTAATGACTAATGACTAATGACTAATGACTAATGACTAATGACTAATGACTAATGACTAATGGCTAATGACTAATGACTAAAGACTCATGACTAATGATTGATATATATGTGGTTGCTGAAGTATGTTTGATTAATGCCTGATGTCTATCCGATGAATAAAATTTGATTTTTTGTAGATGGCTGATGATGTATGATGATGTATTTCTAACTGATGTTTGTCTGAATGCTGCTGTATGCCTCTCTTATATATGTATGACTGATGTACGTATGAATGCTGTGTTAAAGTTAGTTTAGCTGTGATGAAAGTTAGTTTAGCATGTGATAGCTATCGGATGCATATCTGTAAATGTTAAAATACTGATGAATGTTTGATGAATGTCTGACGAATAATTGATGAATGAGAATTGACTTTTTAATGTGCAACTATATGTTCACTGATTTGATGAATGTATGATGAATATTTGATGAATAACTAAAGTAAGACTGCTTAAAGCATGCATGTCTATGTCTGATGGCTGTCTGATGCTTGATGTTTGTTTGATGTATGCCTGTATAGAAGCTTAATTCATTGTTAAAAGATTTGATGAATGATAAATTCACAAATGAAAGACTTATGAAATACCTACAAGAGTCTAAGCGACTATGGCACTGATGTATTTCAACTGTCCAATTTAAGCCGGATGAGTACTCGTTGATAAATAATGATTGAAGTCTTATATGTAGTGCTGCAGAGGCTTTATACTTATTTGCCAGCCTTTCAACATGTCCCAAATATACGCCTGCGATTTTTTAAAGTCTATGAGCTTAAATGCGATTTTTTTTTGTTCAATTGATGAATGACCGTTTGATGTTTGCCGCGCTTCAGTGACTCGCTAATTGCGACTTTTAAGTTTGCGCACGGCGAAAAATTTCATCGAACGTCGCCTTTGTGCACATCAAATATGGAAAAGTTTTTAATAAATGATAAAAGCGATTCTATTTGCCTGCTGAACTGCAGCTGACGTGTGGATTTACATGTAGTCAACGCAACGGAAGTGGATGACCGACAGATTGGTCATACGACTACATTTTTCTTCTTTCTTTTTTTCGCATGATATAGATAGAGAGAGTGAGAGAGAGAGAGAGAGAGAGAGAGAGAGTGGGTGGGTGGGTGATTTGGTTTGGTTGGTTGGATGGGTACGTAGGGGACCCATTCGCATTGGAATTTGGTCAGCTTTGAGTCGAATGGCAGCTTGTCCCTGCGTGTGCGGCCATAAAGTATGCAACAGAGCGAAGCATCGTAGGCGACGTTCATTGAATCTGCAAAATCTCACAGCATCGAGAAGGAGCTAACGTAAGGGTAATCGAAATCCAAATCCGCATACCATGTATAATCATCATAATGGCAAATTATATATAATAATAAAATATTTCGTGTTCGAACTACCAAAATGCACTCGCTGTGCGGGCGTCTGTTCAACGTATCGTTGAGTTGAGTGCTCGAGTGGATGTGTCTATAGATGTATATACATACATATATCTATGTATGTATGTATGCGTGTATATACATCTATTTTCAATAGCATATGCGTACGTGTTAGTGGCAGTCCACAGACATTTGGCAATCCCTGCTGTATGCAGTCGCAGCTTGAACTTAAAGCCTGACCATCTTGGCCACGACTTTAAGTCCGTTCGTTTGCCATGGCCTCTGGTTCAATTTAGTTAAGTCACCGCTCTCGATTGTGTACGGCGTGACAATGGCCCGTTACCAAAATCAATCGTCTGCGTGACTGTGACTGTGACTGCGACTGTGACTGGATGTATGATTGGGAGTGTATGACGGTTATCCCCATCTACCGATCAATAGATGGCGCTGCCTTTTGTGCCGCTGCCAACTTCAGTTTTTCGTCCGCCTTTGTGCGCTGCATGCAAAATTAGTCTGCCGGCAAATCAAATGTTCGTTTGCCCCTGGCCAGGACCTTGAGTGGTAGTCGACGGCCGTGCTGCGTGCGTTCTCCATATCGAAACTAAGAATTTCCCACTTCTTTGGCATAATTTAGCTAGCGAGATGGGGGCCTCTTGCTGCGTGCTCTTGGCCAAAAAACAAGCTGAAAGCCTTTGCCGTCGAGTCAATTTGCAACTTTAGAGCGAGAGGCGAACCGCAGCAGTAGCAGCAGTAGCAGCACTAGAAGCATCTGAGGCAAGAGTGCTCCGATTTCCTTTGTGTGGCAGCTACCGCCTGGACCGCTTCTTGGGGGCATGGTGTTAACTCTTTAAGTGGCGCCTGTCGCGGCGTCTGCGGTTCAAAGTTCAAAGCGTACATTTCCGATTTTGCCATTAATTAACGCTAGTAAATTAGCAGCGCAGCTGCAACTGCCACAGCAGCACCTGAAGCTGGAAAGGTGGGTGTGGCACTTCAAGCAACTGAGTAGCGGTAGTGCCGCCTCCTGCTGAGAGCTTTCTCGACTTCATTGATTCGCAATCAACGCCAGGGCCGCATTTGATTTATTTCACCTGCTCCAGAGAGAGAGGGAGAGAGAGAGAGAGAGAGAGTGTGGGAGTGGGAGACAGAGAAATGGTTAAACTTTCTGAACAGTGCCAAACGCAATTTAATAAACAACATTTTACAGCCTTCAAATTCAATTAAGTTCAATTCGTAGCAGCATTCAAATGCGTTGAGCACTAAGGAGAGCGGGAGAGAGTGGGCCTTGGGCAGCAGGTGCTGCTTTATATGACTATGGATTAAAGCAATTATTATGAGGAACTTCAAATTGAACTTTTTTGTTTTTAATTTGATAAGTAAACATATCTGAATGCAGCCAAATTCATGTTGGTAAATCCACTTTAAGACTTTTTTGCATTCTATTGACTTTAATTTGTTATCTTATCTCATCTCAATTCAAGGATTTTTCTTTAATTTAAGCTATGGTTCAACTACAGAGCTTGATCTTATCAATTTTTTTATTATCTCTCTCTCGCAAATGTTAATAAATTCATTCGCTTCTTGGTCTTCACATTTTTTATCACATATTTACGTTCACAGTATTATTTATGCTATAAAAAGTATTTCCTCTATGCCAACCAATTTTCTTAACCTCTCTTTGATTGAACATCTCCTTAGGTTCTCCTGCCAGGAAGCAGGAGGATATAGGAATATCAATTCTTTCACTATCTCTGCTGCTTCTGTGTGTCCGTCCCAATCTCTCTCACTCCATATATATATATATATCTCTCTCTTTCTCTCTTTAATACCTTATTTGTCATACCCTCTCTGTCTCTCACTATATTAGCTTTCTGGTTCTCACGCCCTCTCATTTTCTCTCTCGTTCTTTTATTTCGCTCGTGTATCCCTTATTTCTCAATATCAACTCATCTAATCTCTCTTTCCCTTTCTTTTTTCAATTTTCTCTCTTTTCAGTGTTTTCTTTCTCCCACTTTCTCTCGCTCCTTTGTTTCTTTTATTTCTCAATTTTCGTCTCTACATATCTCTCTCCCTATCTCTCTTCTGTATTTGCTCTCTCTCTCTCTCTTCTGTATTTCCTCTCCATCTCTTTCTCTCTCTCTATCTATCTATCTGTCTCTATCGCTTCTGTCTTTTGTCTCTCTCTCTCTTTCTCCTCTGTCTCCTGTATCGTTATCTTTATCTTTCCATATCATCAGTATTCTGTATCTCTTTCTCTCTCTCTCTCTCTCTCATTCTCTCTCTTTCATTCTCCTCTTTCTCCTGTATTTTTTTTATCTTTATCTTTCCATGTCCTTAGTATTCTGTATCTCTTTCTCTCTCTCAAACACACACACACTCTCTCTCTCTCTCTCTCTCTCTCTCTCATTCTCAGTCTCCCCCTCTCTTCCTCTCTCTCCCTCTCTGCTGCCCTGCAATACCTGCAATACACAATTCCATATTCACTTATCACTTGAAACAAACTCCATCTATTTGCCTCGACTTTCGCTTGCTAACAGATCTAATGACACGAAGCTGACACTGAAGCTAAATTGCAAAATGTTGTATGAATTATGCTTAGCAATATTTTATTGGAGCTGTTTACGCGAAAACTCATCAGGAAATGTGTGTGCGACAAAAAAAAACAACAACAACAGATAGCAACAGCTGTCGGTGCTGCTGTCATTGTTGTTGTTGTTGTTGTTGTCGTTGTTGTTGTTGTTGTTGATAATCAGTTGTGGCTGACAAGGAAAGGCAAAGGCAAAGGCAAAAGCAATGCTAGGCAAGGTCTGATGACAAACTGATATTAAAGACGCATCAGAATTTATCTGAAAACGAAAAATCGACAAAGTCCGCGCTAATAGAAAAAGTTGTGTGTTTTGGCCACAACAGCAGCGACAGCCATTGATGGCAGTCCACAAATGGAAGAGGGTATACGTTAGCGTAGGGTAGTTCGTTTCAGGCAGACTGTTTGCCAAAAATATATCGAATGAAAATCTATTGTGAATTAAGCTTTAAGTACATTAGTTGTTGTTGTTCTTGTTGCTCCGGTTGCTGCTGCTGCTGCTCCTGCTGCTGCTGCTGCTCCTGCTCCTGCTGCTGCTGCTGCTCCTGCCTCTGCTGCTTCTGCTCCTACTGCTGCTTCTGCTCCTACTGCTGCTCCTGCTCACTCTGCTGCTCCTGCTCCTGCTCCTGCTGGTTCCCGTTGTATGTGGCGAGTGGCATGTCGCTGGCCATAAAAATGATTTAAATGTCGCCGCATTGTTGCATTATATCGCCGACTGTCCGACCAACTGAATAAGTGTCTGACTGAATGACTGAATGATTGATTGACTGACTGACTGACTGACTGACTGAGGGAGTGACACGCTGTGTCCCCATTTGGGCCATGCATCAACTTGATGGCCGCTAGCAACTTGGTAGCATCTTTATTTACTCCGTTTCGGACAGCGGCATCAACGGCCTTTGACTATCTCTCTCTCTCTCTCTCTCTCTCTCTCTCTTTCTCTCTCTTTCTCTCTGTCAGTGCATACTTAATGCATTTGCATTTTCATTTTATTTCATTGCTTTAGTTGTGCACTGCCTCAACTTGTGCTTTGTCTTCTAGCAAAGGACCTTCCTCCATTTCCTCTGCTCCGCCTCCTGCTTCTGCCACTCCTCGCCCGATTTGCTGTTTGGTTTGTCTTGTGTTTACTTACTTTCATTTGTTTACTTGTGTTTCATTCGGTTAAGTGCTTCTCTGATTGTTTCGCGACAGCCCTCGCTTCTTGCTTTAACTTCTTCATTTGCCGGGGATTTAGAAGCAGAAGTCGAACGCGAAGCATTCAGCATCCAGCTTCAGCAATTTCAACATCTCTCCAGCATATCTGTTCATCATGTTCAAGTGCAACCAGTTATTATCTGCTTAACAGATATTCGCATCGCTAGTTGTTAACAACATTATTGAGCATTACATCTGCTCCACACACACACACACACACACGCCCTTTGCTGTGGGTCTGTGTTGTTATCGCCCAACCATTGGCCATAAATATTCATCCTTTATGCATACATTATTTTAATGAATTATTGATTTCGTTCAATTTAATAGCATTGAGTGCAAATACATATGCAATTAAAGTCGCACCTCGCATACCCTATTAATATACCAAAATAATATTTCTTCCTTTAATTATGGCTAGAGAGTAGTAAGTAGTAAGAGCTCAGCTGTATATTTGATGAAATAAGGCAAATGGAATATAGATATTTAGAATAATAATAATAATATTATATAGAATAATCCGAGGGTAGCGCCAAGGAAAAGAGAGAGAGAGAGAGAGAGACGGGAATAATTCAATTCCTGAACTGTATTGCTGGAAGTGAAGATAACAGTTGATATTCCAATAAGCTTCCAGCGCTATAGTAATACAATTAAGTTACTCTCTCTCTCTCTCTCTCTCTGCTGTAGACACATCTTCCAGTGTTACAATTGAGTAACTCTCTCTTTATTCTTATTGATTTTATCTACTTGCATAAAAAGTTTTTACAATTGATCTACGCTTTCTACTCGTATTTTATTATCTTCTAGAAATTTAGTCTTACAATTGAGTAAATTCCTCTGCTCTTATTACATTTACCCTCCAGCAAGTCTCTATTGTAATTGACCTTGACTCTTTGCTCTTATTGTTTTTACCATCTTGCAAGTCTTTAATTATTACTCTAGACTCTCTGTCCTCATTGATCTTGCCTGCCACCAACATAGTCTCATAATCGATTAATTCTCTCTGTTCTTATTGATCATAACTTTCTGAGCTACTCTATCTGTCTCTCCCTCTCGCTCTGTTTTTCTCTCTCTCTCTCTCTCTCGCTTTATCTTTGCCCTACCCCAAGCCACCCTACATCTATATAACTCGATTGTCAGTATATCTAGCTGAAAGGTTATTGATCTCTCTTTGCATTCTTACAATTTGACGACTCTCTCTCTCTCTCTAGCTCTCTCTTCCTTTTATTATATAGGCTTTCTTTAACTGTCTAACAATACTTGTTTGTCTTAACTAGACCAAGCAGTTAAATTTTTCGCTCTCTCTCTCTCTCTATAAGTTCCACTCTCTCTCTCTCTCTTTCTCTCTCACACCATCATTCTTCTTTTGTTAAAGACTTGCACTCGCACTCGCACTTCTCTTTCCCACCCCCTTAAATATCTACTTGGGTTCCATTTTCATATAATTTATAATGCTTAACACGCATTGAATTGATTTTAGTTTGGGGTCTCGGCGCAGTTCGTGGGACCAATAGATAGCGTACGGTTCGTATTCACTTTGAATTTGCTGCTGCTGCTGCTGCTGTTGCTGCTCGGCTTTGTGTGTGTCGAATGTTTTGTGTGGTTTTTGTGGGTACGAATAGCACTTTGTGTCCCTTGCAGAACGCATTAGCAATAAAGGCGCATCTATTCAATTATAACGCCGCTCGCAACCCACCTCACCTCAACGTGTGCCTGATATGAAAGTAAACTAGCTGCCCCACACACTTCGAATTGCTTTTAGGCCGACAACATTTTTCTTCTTCATTTTTGTTTTCCCCACCCTAATCGAGGTGCTGTCTCATCAACTCCTTCACTTATATATATATATATATATATATATTTATCGAGCCGCACTGGCATGTGGTCTGTGTGTCATTTTAATGGATGACAAGAATATTTTTTATGATGTCCCCACAACTAGTCGCCCTGTCTTCCTGTCGTCCCTTTGAGCTCAGCTCCCACTTGCTGCATATTATTTATTGTATTAAAAGTCCATTAGTGATTTTTGAAGCTTGTGGTCGCCATCTTTCATTTTCATTTTCAGTTTCATTTTCCATTTACATTTTGACGTCATTAAAATTGACAGTTGCCTTCGTCTGCCTTTACCGTCGCCATATTGTGGCCACTAATTGCATTTTGGTTGAGGCCAAACCTGCTGTTGCAGCCGATCCAATAGAGCAAGCACTCTATCGAGCCGTGTCCCTTTGCCCAACATCTTGGCAGAAGCTAACTGGTTTAGCAGACAGCGAGTGGCTTATGGCAGCAGATAAAATCTGATGTTGAGCAGGCAACGAGAGCGCATGGATGATAAAGAAGGAAGAAGGAAAAAGATAGGAAATAGTGTGAAATAAGAGAGATGAGAGATAAAATATAAGTAGCGAGAAGGAATAGCGATAAGAACCAGAGCGAAAGCGAGAGAGTAGTGAATAGAACGAGGGAAATGAGCGAGTAGCGAGAGTAACTAGCCAGTAGCGAGTAGCGACAGTAACTAGGGAGTAATAAGTATTAGGTGAAATAAGTTGGGAGAAAAAGTGCCGAGTAATAAGAGATTAACTAGTGAGAAAAGATAAGTAGCGAGAGTGAATAGCGATAAGAGTTAGAACGAGAGATATGAGCGAGTAGCGAGATTAAGTAGAGAGTAGCGAGAGTAACTAACGAGTAGAGAGAGTAACTAGTGAGTAGCTAGAATAACTAGTGAGTAGCGAGAGCAACTAGCGAGTAGCGAGAGCAACTAGCGAGTAGCGAGAGCAACTAGCGAGTAGCGAGAGCAACTAGCGAGTAGCGAGAGCAACTAGCGAGTAGCGAGAGCAACTAGCGAGTAGCGAGAGCAACTAGCGAGTAGCGAGAGCAACTAGCGTGTAATGAGTTCGAGCGCGTAATGAATAGGGAGAAAAAGTGACGAGAAATTATAGATAGTGAAAGAACATAGCGAGTAGCTTAATCAACGGCTCGTTGGATTCAGCAGACGAGTGAAAATCAATGTACAGTTTCCCGTATGTAACGAGTGCAACAAGTCGATAGTCGAAAAGCAATTTCTAGATGAAAATCAACACGCTAATGCCAATCAATGATTCGGGCTAGACAAGTTCGGACCAACGAATGCGAGCTAACAAGTAGCTTTAAGCGAATCGCTCGACTAATTGATTGAGCACCACGGACTTTGCCACATAGCTAAGACTGCACTTAATTTGAAAAATGGAATGCCACGCCCATGCCCACGACCACGCCTCTGCCCCGAGTGTATGCATCAACGACAAACTCATGCCATTTATGCATAAAGCAAGTTGCAGATAAGTGTGTGCCGGGAGAAACTAGCTTGTGTAAACGAGCTGGCGGGAGAGATAGATAGAATGAGACAGAGAGAGAGAGAGAGAGTGAGATGGAGAGGGAGGGAGAGCAGCTATAGGGGATTGAAGGCAAGTGCTAATATCTCGTGTCGGGCACTTGCCTGCTGCCTGCTGCCTGTTGCCAGTTGCCTGGGATTAAAGTTGCTTGCAAAATTTCAGGCGCATAATGAAGCGAATGCAGCAGGAAAAACAAAGGCGGAAAGGAAGGGCGGCAGAGGATATTTCTGGCTATATAGCATCAGCAGTCAACATCAGACCGTTCGCTGGCATTAATAAAAGTTTTCATTCAAACAATGCAACGCAACCCAAAAAAAAAAAAAAAAGAGAAAAGAATGAAGAGAATGAAGAGAAACCCCACAGCTGGAGCACAAACAAACGTCGCCTGTTGGAGAGAGAGAAAAAGATTTAAGCTGGGACCGTTAAGCCACTGATTGGGGTCATTATTAAATAAATTGAAAGGCATTTCTGTTGACATGCGAATGGGCCATGATGGCCGAGACAACAACAACAGCAGCAGAAGCAGCAGCAGAAGCTGAAGCTGAAGCTGAAGCTGAAGCAGCAACAGCAGCATTACAAAGAGGGTTCCCAAGTGCTTTAGTTGTCTTTTGTGGCAATTCAAGGGGCTTCATTCAATCTTTTAACGTGATAAACAACCTAATGTACACAGAGAAAGCGTGAGAGCTAGAGAGCAAGAGAGAGAGAGAGAGAGAGAGAGAGGTAGAGAAGCAGAGAGCGCACATCAATGGATTTGAACTGAATGGCAGAGCCTTTTCTTTGCCTCTATAGAGCACTCGGCATCTGACTAAATTGGATTGCAAACTACTAGATAATGCGCAACAAAGGCCATGCAAACAATCGATAAAATTGGCAATGTTATCGATAGATTTGTAAAGAGCAAAACTCGAACCCAATAATAGCAGATTGTATAGAGATTTGCTGTGCACAAAACTCAAGTAAAAAAATTCAATAGAAATTTTTGTAAATGTCTTGGTAGACTCACTTAGGTTGCTTCTAGAGTTTAAGCGCAGCATAAGCAAGTTTAGTCTGCATAAATCAGAATTTGAAATGCCCTTAAGCAGCTGTCAATTAGCCTGCTAATCGATCTAGAGCCAACGTCCGAGCAGAACCTATCGACTGCCAGTGTGTACACAAATATGTGGTTGATTATGACATTTGTGAGTTCAGTTGAGTTGAATTGGGGCATTGGCATTGCCCAAGCTACTACGGCTGTGTTGGGCGCTCAAATGGCGCATAAGAAGAGTTAATTGGGCCGTTATACGGAATGGGGCTCGTGCTGCAATTGAATGTCGAGTGACTAACTGGGGAGCCGTACGCGAAAGGCTATCACCATTCTCTCCTCAGGTATTTGACAATGCGCAAGGCACTACGACTCGATGCTTTTTAATTGAAAGCAAACAAACAACACTTTCGCCCAACGTCCAGAAATATTTTGTTTGCATGCGTGTCGCTGACACAAGAGAGAGTGAGTGAGTGAGAGAGACAGAGACAGAGAGAGAGAGAGAGACGGGCTGGTTAGGCATAAAAGTGAAAAACAATTGAACCCTTGGGCAAAATTGGTTTTGACAATGTAAATAAATAAAACACAAGCATAAATATTTACTGCTGGCAGCAGCAGGAAACCTAACCCAAAAAAAGCAGAGAACGATAGAAGGCACAAAGAGACTGAGAGAGAGAGAGAGAGAGAGAGCGATAGAGTGTGTATGGGGGCAGATAGGGTAGCCAAAGCTGGCGCCCGACTAAAGTATTTACAGCCTATTCCACAAAACTGACGTAAGCGTACAGATTACAGCAGCAAGCCTTCTACTCCACACAAAAAAAAAAAAGAAAGGACTCTCTGTGCCCTTTCACTCACACCCACCCGCCCGCAAGTGGCTGACCTTTAACAGTTAGAGTCTTTAGAGGTCCCCCTCCCCCTCTCCCGACACCCACCCATTCACCTCATCCCTGCTCACCGTTGAGAATGTTGCCAAAAGGATTTGCAGCTCATTTCATGCCAAACGCACTTGTGCAGGCCTCGACTGCGCCCCCAGTCGACCCTTTCGGCTTAACCCTTGTGCTAATATTTGATTGTGCTGCCCGTTTAATAGCCAGCTCAAATTTTCAACTGTCTGTTTTCCGTATGCGCGCAGACCGAAACAACATTTCAGCTCTTGCCACAAATTGAAAAGAAAATTGAGAGAGAGAAAAAACAAAATAAAGTTAAATCGTAAAATGATTCCAATTCGAATTGACTCAGTTCGAATATGAAATTAATCTCCAGAGAACAGGCTGGCAATAAAATAAAGTGGAGAGATGAGGAAGAGGAAGGGGAAGAGTGAGGAGAGAGAGTAAGAGAGAGAGAGAGAGAGAGAGAGATTTGTCTATATCTCTATATCTATATCTATATCTATATCTATATCTATATCTATATCTATATCTATATCTATATCTATATCTATATCTATATCTATATCTCTATCTATATCTATATCTATATCTATATCTATATCTATATCTATATATATATCTATATATCTATATATCTATATCTATATCTATATCTATATCTATATCTATATCTATATCTATATCTATATCTATATCTATATCTATATCTATATCTATATCTATATATATATCTATATATCTATATCTATATCTATATCTATATCTATATCTATATCTATATCTATATCTATATCTATATCTATATCTATATCTATATCTATATCTATATCTATATCTATATCTATATCTATATCTATATCTATATCTATATCTATATCTATATCTATATCTATATCTATATCTATATCTATATCTATATCTATATCTATATCTATATCTATATCTATATCTATATCTATATCTATATCTATATCTATATCTATATCTATATCTAAATCTATATCTATATCTATATCTATATCTATATCTATATCTATATCTATATCTATATCTATATCTATATCTATATCTATATCTATATCTATATCTATATCTATATCTATATCTATATCTATATCTATATCTATATCTATATCTATATCTATATCTATATCTATATCTATATATCTATATCTATATCTATATCTATATCTATATCTATATCTATATCTATATCTATATCTATATCTATATCTATATCTATATCTATATATCTATATCTATATCTATATCTATATCTATATCTATATCTATTTATCTATATCTATATCTATATCTATATCTATATATCTATATCTATATCTATATCTATCTATCTATATCTGATTCATTTCAGCTCTCTGTAATCGCATTTGAAACTCATCCAAACAAATATTTGAAGCATATTCAACAGCTGCTGAATCGGCTGCATTCTGGGAATGCTTGGAATTCGAATAGTGACTAGTTAACTTCAAATAGCTAGCACAATTGCAATTCGATGCGTGTGCATTGTTAACAGATTATTAATACATGATGGGAGCAGAGCCGAATCAGGCGCAACAGAATCAGCTTTACATATATATATATATCACACACATATATATATATATATATATATCGTATATGTATGGACTGGGATGGTGTGGCTTGAGGGAGCCTGAGGCTTTATGTAAGACCAGCCACGAATCGGCCATAATAATTTTCCGCGTAATTTATTTGAGCGCCATAATATCATATTTTACACGCACATACAGTTAGAGAGAGACAGCCTATGCCGTAGGCAAGGCTGTAGGCGGCTCGTGGAGTTGCTTCCGTTGAATAATTTAAACAGCGCACATGTGCGCGAAAAAGATGCCAGCCTAGCGCTGGGCGGGCGATGGAGGTCACGTTAAAATAGGCGGAAGACGATTATCAGACAGTTTGCACACAATGTTGTCGTCTGCAGCGGAAGGAAACGGAGATAGCGGCCGGAGGATTGGGGATTGGGGATTGGGGATTGGGTCTTCTCTAGCACACATTTATTGCCAAAATTAAATGACAATGTAGTTGAAAAGCTATAAGGAGCTGCAGTGAGCAGCTGAAGGAAGAACGGCAACCAAAAACCAGCCGGGGGAGCTACAACGAACGCTGTCTATTAGAGGCAGGGGCCGGGCCGGGGAGAAGGCTGGGGGCTGAGTGAGGGTTAGCGAATGCATATCGTTCATATGGTAGAGCAGTCAGCAGTGAGCCACTGAGGCAACAGCAGCAACTCAAGCTGAACAATTTTTCAACAAGTTTTATGCAATTTCTTTGGGCTCAAACCCCAACCATCAACCCCTAAGGGCTGTATGTGTGTGTGTATGTATGTGTGTGTGTGTGTGTGTGTGTGTGGCAATCGCGGAATCGGTCCAAGTGTAAAGGAATTTTAACGCTTTGCCGTTAAATGCCGCTTGCTCGCAGCTGCAGATTGTTTGGTTTAAACTGTGGCAGAGAGAAAGACAGACAGACAAACAGAGAGAAAGAGAGAGAGAGAGAGAGAGAGAGAGCGCCATGGCTAGAGGGCTAAGGGGTAACCGAGGGCCTGGGGTGCCTTGGGTGCCGGGGTGGCGTCGTCGCTTTTGTTGAACTTTTGCGTAAGATTGCGCAGTAAATTGTCGAAAATTAATTTTCATGTTGTAGAAGCTGCGAAAATTCATGGAACACAAGAGATAGCAATATGCAAGCCATGTGAGAGAGTGAGATAGACAGCGTGAGGTAGCGAGTAGCTATATAATAAAGTACCCAGACTTGGCTCAAGGCGTCGCTTTTTGTCAATTAATTTCTTCAATGGTTTTTGCCTAATTGAAATTTTATGGTCCTGGCCTTGTCGGACGAGAAAGAGATAGACTTATTTCTATATATGTATGTATATATATGTATGTAGAAGGTGTGAAGTGGCATACACACACACACACATGGAAGCTCTCCCATTCGACTTCATAATCGCAAGCAAACGTAGCATCCAGGCTAAAACCCATAATTCAATTAGGTGTTCATTAAAGCGATTACATAATCAATTATTGTGCGAGTCTGAATTGAGCCCCGAATACGATTATGCATACAAATGAATAGGCATAAATGAATGAGATTGCGAGTATGAAAAACTATCACGGAAAAGTGAAAAATATGTGTGAGTGTGTGGACGGCCAGACTCTCTCTCTCTCTCTCTCCATCTATTGCTTATTTTACCTCTCTTTCTGTCTCTCTTTTCTTATTGCACTCAATAGTTACAGCATATATCATATTCATCGCTTAAATATTCTAACGCACACATCGACAGCTCTTTCATATTGAAATGTAATTAATCCGTTTTGTTAAATTTTCATTTGTGCATTTTGATAGGTGATTAGATGTCGTTATAAATGATGAAGGCCTAAGCGGATTTTAGTCTCTGCTCTGTAGCGACTGTCCCATCACAAATTAAGCTCACACACACACACACACACACACACACACATACACTCTAACTAATTAGGTCAAACTCACAGTGACTATTATTTGACTGCTAAACTGTTATAATAAGTCTCTGATTATTTATAGTAACAACGTTGGTAGTAGAGAATTTAAAGTATGAAATGCAAATTTGATGATCTTCAAAGAGCCTAATAAATTAGCTACTCTTTAGGCTTACAGCATTGTCGGACAAATGTACGGAAAGACAGACGGACGGACGGACGGACGAACAGTGGAGCATGGACAAACTTTGGGAGAGGCAGTTGACCGGAGAGGCAAACCATCGGAAAGTCGAACGGACTGTCGAGAGTGGATAAACACTTGGATGGACAGACAGACAGTCGGACGGAGAGACAGTTGGACGGATTAACAGTGTGGGATAAATATTCGAATGCACAGTCAAACAGTCGGCGGGGCAAACAGTTGGACGGACTGTCCATAGTGGATAAACACTTGGACGGACAGTCGGACGGATAGACAGTCGGACGGATAGACAGTGGAGCATGGACAAACTGTGTGACAGATAATCAAATGCACAGTCAAACAGTCGGCGGGACAGATAGTCGGACGGACGGACAGATAGTCGGACGGCGAGACAATGGGAAGGACAGACGAAGACAAGTAGTCGAATGGTTAGAAATTTAGATGGATGTGCGTCCATCTAGTCGAGAATGCATAAATAGTTGGGCGGACAGAAAGCCAGACGGACGGATAGACAAACAGTCGGATTTACATTGAGTGTATATAGTCTAACATCTAAACAGAATAGCAGAAACAAATCTAAACGCCTCAGCTGTACATTCGCGATCAAGAATATATATATATATTTATATATTCTTTTTATATACTCTTCGCCTGTTTGTCAACAAAACCAATATACTCGATTCAGCATTCTCAATGGCTGTAAGATATGCCAAGTGGATAACATTTCATCTGCACTGCTCGGATTAGCCTAATTAAAGTACTTTGGGAAAAATTCGTCTCACACTCTTTAAGTTGAGCTCAGCTATGCCAGCTTAGCTTTATCCAACTCGTTTCCAGGTTTCGAGTTGAGGAGAAACCTATTTTACAATTAGGCTTAAGGCTTGAACCAGAGATTCAACTTTGCTAAACAGACGCAAGGCAACATCATACCCCTCCGCCCTCTCGCTCCCTATGCCGCTCGTTATCTCCTTACGGGGGGGGGGAAGGGATTGCGAGAATTGTTCACAGGATTAAAAAGCCGAGTTGAAGGCAATGCAAAGTCGTTGCAATCAACGGATTAATGTGATTTGTGTTAGTCAACAGGCAACAGCCATGTCTGGTGCTTAACCAAGAGAGCAAAAGCTGCCAGGGATTAGGCGACCACATCAAGGATAGAAGCAACAGCAGTTTCGTTGCGCTCTTGCCCTCCCTCTCTCTCTCTCTCTCTCTCTCTCACTCTCGTCGTTTTCTCCTTCTCTCTTGGGCCTACTTTGCGCTTGTTTTTTTTTTTATTTTTTATTTTAGCCTTTTGCCATTCGTTTTTGTTGTTGTTGACAACGTTGGCAACATGGTTAAGTCCCGGCCTATATCCCCTGCACCTGTGCCAGTGCCTGTCCCTCTACCTCTCTCTCTGTTCCTGTTCCTGTCTCTGCCCTTGCCCCAGCCCCAGTCCCAGCGCTTCAGCTGGCTGCTCGTTTTTGTTGTTAATTGCAATTATGATAATGAATCTTACAAAAGACTAATTAGTATGTTAAAAATGTTGGCGAGCACAAAAGCTGCGGATTTATACATTTACCTGTCGTCCCACTCATATATGCGACCGTGTGTGTGTGTGTGTGTGTGTAGTTTTAAGAGCTCTACTCTCATGTGTGTGTGTGTGTGTGTGTCTTTTTGAATGGGCCAGAAGCACAAAGGCAAAAGCAACAATAGATGGGAAGGGGGTAAAGCGAGAGTCCTTTCAACTTGGATGTTATTTAATGTGTTGCAAGCCAATTTTAATGCCTCTCCATCAATGTCTGTCTGTGTTTATGTGTGTATTTGGGACCATACTGACATAAAATAACTCGAAAACTTGGGTAATTTAAAGGCAATGCAAAAGGCTATCAAAAAAGGCAAAAGCAACCAATTCTAAGAACTTGGAACTAGTTGACAAAGTTAGAAATAAATTTCCTTGGCTAAACTAAAATAGTAAAGTTGATTAAAAAGATGAGCAAACATTATCGATATTTATCGAAAAGGACCATGGTCTTAAAACTTAGTAGAGACTAAGAAGATGAAAGACATTAGAAATTTGTTGTTTGCAATTAAATCAATAATGAAGAAAATCAATTTATCGATAGCTCCATGTCTTAGCAGGCATATGATATCGACAATTACATATGAATATTTATCGAAATCACTTTCGTTTAGCTAACTATGTTTATTTATATAATTATCTTCATATATAATAAATTAGAATACATATATTGCTCTCAAGAATTAGTATTTGGAAATCGATATCAATATTTATCGAAAGCTGTATGAATTTCCCTAATTGCAATAATTTACTGCTTTAAATCCAAATGAAATTATTGATTTAATTTATTAATTTTTCATGCAGATTGCTTAATTATTGTTAAATTAATTGAATAAAAAGCGCCAATTAAGATAATTGATAATGGGCGTAAAAGAGATGGCAACACGCATGACCATTTAAATTGATATCGATATGTACATATATGTACATGTGTGTTTGTGTATATTGGTGTAATAATGTTTATGACATTTTATATTCAATTGTTGCGGTCTGTTTATTGTAATTGAAATGTGTTTATTTGCTTTAATTTTCATTTTAAACTAAAGCGCCACCATTGGCGATTATTGGCACTAATCTGTGCAAGGTTAGCCCATTAGGAACGCCCACAGCAGCTTATTTTTTTTTGTTACTCTCTCTTACACACACACACACACACACTATCCCGCTCGCACAGCAACAGACAATCTGGTTGCATATTTTATGCCCTGCGTCTGTTTTGCATTTGAAATCTGTTGACTCTTTAATCGATTTAGCAGCATCGACTGCTGCAGGCGACACATGAATTAGCCTGACAATGGGAGCATCGATAACAGCAGCACAAATACACGCTCCCACGACCCCCTGCCCTCACTTTTGCTATCCTCCTCACTCATTCGCTCACTCCCAACAGCCCAGCCATTGCGCGCCAGCAAGTAGTATATTCGCTTTAATACAAACTTTTTTTATCCTCGTTTTTTTTCGTTTTCTCTCCAAGTTGTAGATTTTCATTTTCGATTTGTGTTCGCACTCACTCGCACACCCACAAATTGCCGGCATTTGCATACGCACACACACAGACACAAACACAGCCACGGGAGAGCCTCTCTCCATTTGGATTCTTCGTAAGCTTGTGTATGTGTGTGAGTGAGTGAGTGCGCGTGCAGCTCAGACGAACGCTGCCTGTGCGCGACAACAACTACTCGAGAGCGCAATCTATAAATAGCTTTGATATTAACTAAACGACATTAACACGCCACTGTTGCGCAGCTGTTGTGTAGCTGTGGTGCATTTATGCTGCATTTCTATTGGATGTGCTGCCTAGCGCTTTAACCGTTAAGCTGCGAGAGAGGCTTACAGACAACATGCCGTCTTTGTTGCGCAGCTGTTGTTTACTATTTTGCTATTAGAGAGAAGAAGACAAAACACATCGTTAACAGAGTGTGGAACTGCTATGCAATTAAAGAGAAAGGCTTGAAGGCTTGTTTTGCATGCTATTAGACTGCAGCTTTAACCTGTATATGTTATCCTCTTCTTTTTTTGTTGTTTAATCCAAGTCGCATTATACTCGCACAAGTTGCAACATTTAGCATATTAAGGGGGCACTGAAGTCGAACTGGTCAACAAATCCGGGACAACTACAGTTCCAGTTCCACTTTGTGTGTCTCGTCGCGCAGCCATGCACTCGCCTTATCCGGATGCATGTGTGTGTGTGTGTGCGTGTGTCTGTGTGTGTGTGTGTGTGTGTGTGTCTGTGGTTGTGTTTGTAGACATGCGGATGTTGTGCGATGCTGTTTATGCCTTTTACATTTTCCGCCATAATGAATTCCATGTTGCAGCCATAGCAGCAGCAACGGCAGCGGCATCGCACTGTGAAATTTCTAACTTCCGCTTTTTGCAAAGTTGACAACATGTCTGACCAGCTGCACAGTCCATGCACTCACCTCTCTCTTCTTTCTCTTCACTCCCGCTCCGTCTTTCTCCAAGAGCTGTCTGTTGCTTCCAGCCATGCTCCAAACATATGTGAAAGCTGCGTCCATGAACTGGTTCCTTGCGAACGCATTTTTTTTTCACGTTTCACTAACATGCTCGATCACTGACATACCCTGTAATTGACATGCATATGTGCTTATTTACTTGAGGAAATTATTTCCTAAGGCAAAATAATAATTTTGAATTTAATATGATGTATCTTTTTAGTTCTTCAGATTTCAATAATAAATTTAATTGATGCAAAGCATATGCCGCATGCATTTAACTTACCCAATCGAGGGTATTTTAACTTTTGCGCCTAATTGTTGATGCTAGCCTCATTTTTTCTACCGCTATATGCTATGTCCTCGCAAATACCAAACACTTAAGCGCATTACGTCAGAGTTTTGAGGGCATTCCGGCTATGAAATTGCCCCGGACGAACCGAAAAAAGTTAAAGCCCAACAAATTTAATAAGGAAATTAATTATTGGACGTGACTGAAAATCGAGAGAGCATACGAATTGAGGTTAGGATTCTTTAAAAGAAAATTAAAATATGACCAAAGTTGAGTAAAGTAGCGAATGCTGATATTAAGTAAAAATAATCACTGTGTGGCCAGATTTACATAAGTTTTATTAATTAAATACTGTAATTGGAATGTTAGGTTAGACACAATTGGAATAAAAGTGTGACCAGTCTCGTATAAATAAACATATACTGAATATACTTAGGCATAATATGAAAGGCAACTTATTGAGTTTAAGCGCAATTGAAATAAAAATGCTATAATTGTAATGTAAATAGAACGAAACGGATATAGTACTATAGTCGGGAATGTCCGACTTGTAGATACCCTAAACATTAATGCTAATAGCTCTTCTGTTTCTATTATTAATGCAGGAAAAGCCCACTTCTCATCATTCATATTCTTGCCAAAAATGAGTGTGACCAAAGGCAGCTCAAGAGAAAACGGAAAAAATGGACAATAGTAAAAAGAAAATCGTTTGAGTAAAAGTTTTCAACACTGTATTGGGAAATGTGACAGCAAATGCCAGACTTCAGACTTGCTTAGCCATTGACTCAAATGGTGCTTGGCCTACTTTATCATCTGACACACAATAGAGAAATATCAAAATTCGAAAAATCAACTAAACCCATTCCAGTCACAAAACATAAATCAAATATTATCTGTTGTCAATCGTTTCGTACGTACATCGAAATTTCGCCGTGTGCTTTATTTGTGTCTAGTTCGTGTATTATTCAAATCACTTTGGCCTCGAATTACCCAATCCATTAAATTACACAGTCAACATCGAGAGATTTTGTGTGTCTTCAGCGAGACTCATACGGCTCATAGGACCACAAGCGAGTCGAATTCATATATATATATATACATATATATATACATATACATATATATATATATATATATATATATTTACATATACATATATATATATATACATATATATATATATATATATATATATGTATATATATATATCTATATATCGAGAACTTTGCATCGCTGCACCAGGAAAGAAGTCTTTAAGTTGCTTGAGGAAATCGATTCGATCAATTGATGGAGTTTGCATTTTAGTAACAGTAAACCCCATCCCAAACACACATTCCCACGTCCCATCCATTCGATCCGATCTAATCACCATTTTTTGTTTTTACACGTAACTAATCAAAATTTGTAGTTGATTTTTCGTTTGCCTTCTTTTTTGTTTTTGTTTTCATTCCCAATTTTAAGCTAGCAACAACTATACAAATTTTCAGGTAAGTTTTATATAATTTATATATATTTATGTATATATATATATTTTTATAAATGTACATTGATTCCGTCGTTCTGATTAGCCCTGCCACGCTCTTGGCCACATTTCTTCTTGGCCCTTGCGCACAGAAAGAGCTGAAAGAAATATTGAAATAAATTTGAATAAAAATGTCTGCAAAGATTAAATCGCCGTCGTCTGCAATGCCCAGACGTTTGTGCCCAAGTTCCCTTCGGGCACACCTCTTACTTGCTCTGCTCTGCTCAGCAGCTCCCGTTATTCCCATCTCTTTCGCTCTGAAAGTCTCTCTCTCTCTTGCTCTCGTTGCTTGCTCGGCTGTTGCCTTTTGGCTTATTGTTGCGGCTGGCTTCGAGCTCGCTGGCCCGGCAAAAATAATGCGTATCCGTTGCGGATACAGAGACCAATTCTCAGTATTTACCTCTTGCTCTTTACCCCTTCTCAGTGCAGATTGCCCTTCTTGCTCTCCCTCCCTCTCCCTCTCCCTGACTCTGAAAGGTTTCCCTTTGCGAATAACCCACCTTTCTCCCTCTCGGCTACCTTCCTGTCGCAATTCTCCCTTGCTCTTCTGTGAGTCTTCCCTTTCAGAGTTCCACCTGTCGGACTCCTGCCTCTAGGAATCCCCTCCCTCCTCTTGGAGTTCCTTCCCCCCACCACCACAGTGACCCACTTTCATATTACATCCCCTTGAATCCATAGAAGGCTCTACGCTTGCAAAGTCCCTCCGCTTCTCGGAATTCCTCCCTTTCTCCCTCTCTGTCTCTCTCTCTCTCTCTCTCTCTCTCTCACGCTCTCTGTGTTTTTCTTTCCAAGTCCCTACCTCTCTTAATTTGTTTATTTGTTCGCTTTCACCTTTAAACAATTCCATTTACACGCGGCGACAAATTTCAGTTTTTATGAGTTTGGCATTTGCTTCCTTCGCTACCTTAACGCATTCGCTTTATGGCCTGCTCCATAATAACCATAAATAAGTTAATTTTAATGCAATAAACACAATTGAAGCGTGGACAGCTGCTGCAGTCGCTTAAGTCCAAAGCCTTAACTATTTGCCATATCTCAAGAAGCTCGTTTCAATTTCAACTTGCAAAACTTTTACCAATCAAGGGATTTCAAGTCAGTCTTCAAGACTAAAATTACTCTGTGTATTTGAAAATAGAAATGTTTTCTCTTTTAGAGAATTTTAAATATTTTTTCCGCTGATTTTTTGTTTCTTTGCATAAGCACGCACCCCAATCTTCTGCCAGTTCGTTTTCATTTTCTTGTAAATTTCTATCCCTCTGTCTCTTGCTATTTGTTTTCCCTAATTCCATTCTTGTCTCTCTTTGTGTATCTTCTTTATATACAAATATCTTCTTCAGAAGCCTTTTGCTCTCTCCTTCCTCTCTTAGTCTTTAGCATATTTTCTGGGAATCTTTTATTTTCTTATAGAGTGCTTTGTTTTTCCTCTCTATCGCTCTCTTTATCTTTTTTTTTCTTCATTTGAGTAATATTCTCGTTCCTTCTCTATTTTTCTTAAACTCTTAACGGTTCGATACCTTCTCCTCTGCTTTATATCCTTTATACGTTTACTACTCTCTCAAGTAGTCTCTCTTTATTCTTTCATTTTTTGTCTCTCTCTCTGCATCTATTTTACTCAGGCTAATTCACTTTCTCTCAGACAGTTTCTCTCCCTATCACTCTCTCTATATCTATATCTCTCTCACTTTATCCCTATCTCTCTATCTCTATCTCTATCTTTCTCTGTATCCACAAAACTATTTTTTCTCACTCTCCTCTCTCTCTCTCTCTCTCTCTCTCTCTTCCTCTTCCTCTCTCTTTCTCATTCTCATTTTCGCTCCTAAAAAAGAATTTCCACTCTCGCAGTCGCTGTCAAATTTATCTCAGCAAAGTTCTCTCTCTCTCTCTCTCCTTTCCCCTCTCTATATCTCTCCCTCTGCCTCTCTCTCCCTTTTCCTCTCTCCCTTCTGATTCTCTCTTTCTCTTAATTTCTTCTGTCTTCTCTCTCTCTCTATCTATCTCTCTACCTCTAACTTTATCGCTTCTGTCTTTTATCTCTCTCTCTCTCTCTCTCTCTCTCTTATTCTCCTCTGTCTCCTGTATCTTTATCTTTCCTTTTATACCCTCTTATATTATTTCCCTTTCTATCTCATTCACAACCTTTTGATATCTCACTTGCTCTCTCACCAATTCTCCTTTTTTGCTCTCTTTTTCTCTCACTTCTAGTCATGAGTAATGAATATTCTTATATGTCCGACATGCAGCAGAACAGCAAACTGTATGGCATGGTTGAGATTGACAAACTGAGAGCCGTGTGGAAGGCGCGCAAGTTTGCCATTCAGGTGCCCGACTCCATAGTGCAGAGCGGGCTGCTGCCATCGATTTTCGATTGGACGCTGCTGGGGCAGCTGATGCCGGCAGAGCAAGCGAATGGAGAGTTGCTATTGCAGCAGCGCATCAACGATTTGGAGCTGTTGAATAGTTTGACCACGCCGCTGCAGCGCATCCAAATACTGCCGGAGTTGGGGCTGGATGTGGATGTGATTATGGGCAGGCCCAGTTACAATGTGCTCGTCCAGGACGATGGCAGCATATTGGTCAAGGAGTTGCCCAGCCTGCATATACATGTGTATGCGACCGAGCCGCGTGCCGCCGCTGGCCAGGACTGCGACATGCTGAACGAGGTGAATGTCGTGGGCATTGAGCAGAGCAAGCAATTGGCCACGGTCATCAGCCAGAAGGCCACGCTCTTCACCAAGACCGACACCATGGCCGATGGCTCGAACATTGACGAGCCGAAGGAGCTGCCGGACGAGCAAGCGAATCTAGCCCACGACCCCATCGAGGAGCTGGGCGAATTCGAGGAGTTTCTCGAGCGCACCTGCAATCTGTCCGGCAATCGTAACAAGCTCGTACAGCAGCTCGGCCACAGACACCAGCTACAGCAGGAGCAGGAGCAGGAGCAGCAGCAGCAGCAGCAGCAGGAGCAGGAGCGCCAGCATGAGAAGCAAGAGCTAGAATCGGTACAGCACAATCGAATGCTGGTGGAACTAGAGATACCGCCACCCTCCGATGCACCAGCTTCACCAATTGACGAGCCCGTCGTTGTTGAGACCCGACTGCGACGCCGTCAACCATTTTGGATACGTTTCGGCAATTGGCTGCGCCAGAGCCTGCCACGCCTCACACAATAGTTGAGCCAGCACCCAAGCGACCGAACGACCCACCGACCGCATCAAATGAGAATTAAACCCAATTTGTCTGTGATATCGAAATGTCTGTGGATCGTGCCCAGTAAATTCCAAACTCTGCGATGCTAAAATTCTTGTTTAATATGCATAGATCCGAGCATTAAATAAAGCTAAAATTTCAAGTAATTGCGCCTTGAAAAGGTGGTGGTCACATTCTACTGGGTGGGAGTGGAGGGGGTGGGAGGGGGGCTCTCGGTAAATCGCTTGGAAAAATGCGGAATGCGTAACCGAGGCAAGAAAACCACTTGACGGAAATTGCGCAAACACAAGACGCGTTTTGGCTACGCAAACTTCATTACGCTCAACTGCATCCTTAGCCTTAGAGCAGCCAAAGCGAAACTTCTTTTCATTCAGTGCCAGAGCCAAGGTCCGCAGACTCATCCCCAATCACCCACTTTCCCTCTCTCTTCATCTATCTTCATCTTTTTGCTCTGCTTTTTATCAGCAAACAAGTAGCTTCATTTGAGCAAAAAACTTCTAGCACAGTTCGCATTTGTTACAGGGTATACGGCATTGCTTTTTGTTGCTTTTAATTCTCAACTAGTTCAAGCTACAATTTTTTTTTTTTTTCGAATTTCGCTTTAATGATTCAATTTGTATTGTTATCAATAATCTATGCTTAGCATGTATAATATTTATATTAAATAAATATTTATAAATTTTATTTCAAATTAATTTCCCTTTACAGCAAATCGCTTAAAGCTTAAACTTGAGTTGAGTTTCAGATTTTTGCAATTATGAAAATCTATTTTTAAAGGCATTTCAGTTGAGCTAATTCGGTTAAAATATAAACAGCTATTTTTATAAGCTTAAAGCTGATTAGCTTTTAAATTGTATATGCAAGCCTACCTCACTCCATCTCTCTCTCTCTGTCTCTCTCTCTCTCTGCTTTGCCTCTCTGCCATCGACTTTCACCCGGCTTAAAAAGTGAACCATGAGACGGACTGTTCGGCATGCAAAATGTGCATAAGATAAATGGAGCACAAAGCGCTTTGAGGCAACATTAAAAGCTCACTATCCGGGGAATGCTGCTGTCTCTGTACTATCTCCGTTCCGTCTCCTGCTGTGGCGCCATCTAGCGATGGGCATGAAAAGTCATTCACTAATGGGATGACGGCTGAATGCTTTGGCTCATGTGGAGCATATGCTATAGATAGCTGCGATGAATCGGCTAGGGAGATGGTTGGGGTGGGCAAGGCAGGGCAGGTCTGGCAGGAGGAGGAGGAGGAGGAGGCTGAAGAGGTTGCTAAAGTGGGTGGAGTACGATGACATGGTCTAGCCATATCCATTTGTATTTGCACTTCTTCTATTGGCAACATGTGGCGCTTTTTATTAAAAATTCATTTGCTTACACACACACACACACACACATGGCCTTACGAGGGAGGCTGTTGCAGACAGTGCTTAGACGCCCAAAAGAGGGGCGTGGCTGGCTGTGGCATTGACAACGGCGCAGTTGCTTCTCGATTTGTGTGTGTTTTTTTTTGGCTTTTTTTGTCATGTTGCCCACATGCCACGCCCCCTTGACTACACTCTCTCTTCCTCTCTCCCTCTCTCTCTCTCTGCTTGCACATTTGACCTTCAGCAGCTGCTGCAATGACCGCGCCTACAATTTGTTTAGGCTCTTTGTTAACTCTTTTGACCCGCTTTCGCATAAATCTATTAATGGGTCGTTTAAAGAAGCGTTGATGCAAAAGGAATTGGTACAGCCAAGCAGCTGTGGAGAATTGGAAACAGAAGTTAGTAAGTCAGTCAATCAATCAATCAATCAATCAATCAATTAGATAAATTAGCAGTCTGTCAATCAATCTGTTATGCGATCAATCAATAAGACATATGAGCTTATTGGCTATGCAAATATTCCGTCAATCAAACATTCCGTCAATCAATCAGTCAATCAGTGAGACTTAACTATGAATACGATTGAATGCGCTCAGTGAATTTATTCACACGAATGCTGACTGAATAAATGAACGAGACTATATCGCGCTAGCTCATGCATATGTGTGTTTGAAGCTATTCAATGGACATTCAAATCTGGGCCGGATAATGGGCGTGGCAATAGAGCGGGTGGAGCGCTGTGGAAGTTGCCAACAAATAAGAGTGCAAATATTTTCCATGTTGGTCAAGTCGAGTGAATTTGTCCAATGTCCCTGGCACAAAATGCCAAATGAAGTGGAAGCAAAGAATTTCACACAATGTGAACTCTGACCTACCTCGACCAACCCCCAACCCTCAACCCACACACACATACGTGTTGCAGAATGGGCAAATAAGCCAACAAATAAACAAACAAACAAACAATGCGAAACGAAACGAAACGAAACGAAACGAACAGCAGCAAAATACAAATAAGCCAAAAAATAAAAGCAAAAGGGCAACAGGTGGAGCGATTGGGCAATGGGGCGGCCAACGTAGCTGATGTGGCCGGCTTTCCCGGGTGCTAGGGGGGGGTGGGTAGACAAATTTTAACTCGAAAATCACATAAGCCAAGTTACCGCTAGACCCACTCGTTAGAGCCATTGTATTCCATTGTTGGACAAGATATGCTGTCTACCGGCCTAGCCCACCGGCTCACCTTTCCCGTTGGGAGTCTGGCACCTGATAATACCCTAACCTCAGCTCCGACCCCGGTAGTGCTACTGCCTCGCCCTGTCCCATATCCTGTTTGACAAACCTACTTCATTATTACGCTCGATTGTGTGCGACTTGTCGTTGTTGGCGGTCAGCATAAAAATGCAAACGGACAACAAGCGTCGAGTGTTATGGGGAGTGCATGACGCGTAGATATCCTGTAAAGCCAATTCAATTGGTTTGGTCAGGGAAAAGTTTTACAAGAGCATTGGCTTCATTGAAACTGAAACGAGAAATCTTAAGCTTGGAATCTGAAATTGGGAATTTGAAACTGGGAATCTTAAGTTGGGAATCTAAAACTGGGAATATGAAACGGGAAATCTTAAGCTTAGAATCTGAAACTAGGAATCTGAAACTAGGAATCTGAAGTTGGGAATCTGAAACTGGGAATCTTAAGTTAGGAATCTGAAACTGGGAATATGAAACTGGGAATCTTAAGTTGGGAATCTGAATTTGGGAATCTGAAACTGGGAAAATGGACCTCTAGAACGGCCTGAGACCGACTCTATAAACTGAAACTCTGAAACTTGGAATCTGAGATTGGGAAACGGAAAATCTGAAACTGGGAATCTAAAACTAAAACTGGGGCCCTCAAACTGAGACTCTCAAACTGAGACTAACAAAAGAGAGATTCTTTAGGTAAGCGAAGCACTCAATATACTCTTCAGTTGCTCAGCCAACAGGGTATTGACACACACACAGGTAGCTAGGCGAATGTGCTCTGGAATGGAATGAGCCAAACATTTCATTTGTTGTCCTTCGCATTCCCTTTTCACACTTTGCGCAGCGAAAACAAAGCGAATGCCCCAAAAAGCCAGAGTCAAGAAGTCGGAGCTGAAGCGGGATGAAAGAGATAGAGAGAGGGAGAGCGAGTGTGTGTGTTGTGGCATTACCTTTTGCATTGCAATGTGTGTAAGACTCTTCGCTGCTCTCCACTCAGTCAGCCGCAACTTTAGCTGTCTGTCAAATATGCTAGAGAAATATTTCAAATTGTGGCTGCTAAAAATTGAACGTACCGCGTGAGAGCGGCATGGCAATAGCCATAGCTAGAAAAGGAGAGCAGCAGCAGAGAGAGAGAGAGAGAGAGCAGAGTTGAACGAATTGCAAATACCCTCTGTAGAAGAGAGAGATATTTTAGATATCTGCTCTCTGTTGAGCTAAATGTGATTTGTGTAAATTAATCAGATATATGAATTATATATGTTATAATACAGTAGAATTCGCTTAAAATTATGCTCAAGGGATCGTCGTTATACCCGGAAGACGCTATAACCTTACAAGATTGTTTATATAAGTTGGGTTGGAGTCCAGAATTTTCGGATTCCGATTCTACTGTATATGCATACATACATATATCATATATACATATGTATCTGTGTAGAATTAATGGAATATATATAAAAACTATAGACTAAGGACTAAAACTTAGTTTAATAACTTTTGCTAGGGCAGCTCTGTGCTATCAAAGATGCCTAACTGACATTTTTTCAAGACTCTATATATATAAATAAACCAACCAGAGTTGCCCTCTTCCTAAAATCCCACCTAACTAAAGTCCTATAAGCTTTCTTAGGGCAACTCTGCTACATCCAAAGATGATCAATACAAAAAGTGAGCAGCTCTGACAACCCTGACTAGCCTGACAACCCTGGCTAGCCTATTTACCCTAGCTAGCCTAGCTACCCTCATCTGACAACCCTGGCTAGTCTGACAACCCTGGCTAGTCTGACAACCCTGACTAGCCTGACAACTCTGACTAGCCTAACAACCATGGCCAGTCTGACAACCCTGGCTAGCTTGACAACCCTGCTCCATCTGACAATCCTGGCCAACCTGACAACCCTGGTTGGCAACCCAGCCCCCATCACCGCACAGGTATCTCCGCGTTGTTTTGTTTGTATTCATTTCATTTGTATTTGTTTTGGTATTCAAAGCGCAGCTCGCTGCTCACTACAGCTACAACTAAAGCGACAGCGACAGCTGCCCCAACGGCTTGCCACATGCCACACGCGGCACATGCCACATGCCACATGCCAGACCGCGGCAATGGCGACGACCACATGGGCAGCCAGCGACACGCCAAGAATTTCATTATTTGCACCTTTTGTGCAATTTTCCAGCAACTTTCTCAATTATTCATTTCGTCGTTTTCTAGCTACTTTTTTTAGAGCATATTTTTTTTTTTTTTTTTAGTTGTTTCATTTGTTTATTATCCATCAAATTTTGTTGTGGCCGATTGGGGATTAATCTGCAGCAGGCTCGAGCTCGAATTCGTGAACTCAAGGCATCCAAGACTTGAAGAATTATTTCCGCTGTAGGCAGATTTTACTGTACCTAGCGAGCATTTGTTTTATAGTTTTACTAAAAATAATAAAATGTGGAAGAATATATAAGGCATGAGCTCTATTAAATTCTAGGCTCGGAATTAATCTTACATTTTTATTTAAATATTTTTTTATTTATTTATTTTTTTTTTTTGTATAATTCCTTATATAATATTCCTTATATTCAATTTGATTTTATCGAATTTTATTTTTATTTATATTTTAATCCAATATTGAGAATGAATGCACTTAAAGAATATTTGTTAATTCTCATTCTCTTCACACACTCATTTACAGGGTATGATCGTTGCTATATATAGGATATCTATGGGCTTACCTCAAAATTTCAATTCAATTTAAAGCATATAAAATTTGATTTTCTATATACATATATACATATATATAATATATACACACACATGCAACAATTTCTTAAATCCAATCAAATTAGAAAAAGACAAAAAAAAAATACAAAGAAATCAAATTTTTCCACTCGCCTTGTTTTTGGCAATATCTGAACATATGCCACACTTACATAAATATCTTATATCTTGTTCACAAATCTTTGAAGCTACATAGAATTAGCTGCCTCCCCTACTCCCCTCATACCACCCCTCTCTTTAACCCTTCGGTTTGCTTTGCTCTGCGTGCGTGGTAAAAAATCAATTTAAGTCAAAATTAAATTTCCAAAATCAACAATAAAAGCTGCACACACACACACACACACACACACATGAGTGACTGCAACAACAATATTAACATAAGTAAGAACGCCCCACCATAACTTCACATGCCACGCCCCCCATTCGCTTTCTGCCTTAGCCCCCATCAAGCAGAAAAAAAATTGTTGTTGAATCGCAAATATTTTGTGGAAATCCTTGCAGCCGCAACTGCAGCAGGCCATGGGCGTGGTCGGGGTTAGACGGCTGGCTGGAGTGTGGGGTATGGTTTTGGGGCTAGGATGGAGCTAAAGGGTCGTTGCCAGTTTATCCTTTATGCGCGGCACACTTTCAGGCAGGCGCGTAGCCAGTGTTTGATTTATGCCGCTTGAATTTTAAAATTGTTTTCTTTTTCTCTATCACACTCGCGGTCGCTCTCTCTCTCTCTCCTTTACACTAGCTCTCTCTCTCTCTCTCTGTCTCGCCCTCCTTCACTATATGAATATTTATTTTTGTAGAACTTGATATACCCTTTAGTTATATAATACTAGAAATTTGCTTACTTACATACAGCAAATTTCATAGTATTAGAAAAATAAAAGATATACGATAATAATATATAAATAATGTAGATTATATATAATGGAATAATCAATTTACATATATGAAATAAGTTAAGCATAGATTATTTGATATGCAGCTGAGTTATCATAGTACAGCTGGATTATGGAATGGAGTATTATTGCGAATTACACATTAGTTCATTCATAGAAAGGAACTCTTCTTATAGAGCAAGTTCTATGGGTACAGCTGCTCTTGAAGCTTGGTTCACTTAGTTAAGAGCTATGATTTATAAGAGATACATATGTTTTAGTGCGTATGTGTTTAAATACCCAATTAGCCATGTGAGCTCAATTTGGAATTGAAATTGCTTAGTAAACAGCTGAGTTATTATAGCACAGCTGGACTATCTATTGATGTATCATAGTGAATTATACATTACTTTACTTATAGAGAGCGGCACTCATTGTATGCCCAGTTTAATGAGTATAGCTATTGCTCGAGTTTAGTTCGGTTGGATCAGAAGTGTGAAATATAGAAAAACTTTAAAGCCGTAACAACGTAGTCGGAATATGTTAACTTAAGATTTTCGAATATTTCGAATCAGTTCAACATATCTTAACATAACATCAATGGACTTCCTGGCATACCCTATGCACACTAAAAAAAATATACAGCTGGAAAACAAATCCGATTAAGTTTTCAGCGTTTCTTTTGCCCAATTCTCATGCGTGTGTCGTCGCATTGGGGTTGAGGCAAGCAGCAAAAGAGTTTTACAAAAGATCAAAAACAAAAAAAAATAAAAAAGGAGAAACTTCCGCCGTATTCAATCTTAAGACAACGTCGCGCACTCATACCCCAGCCCCATTCCAGCTGAACTCTTTTCTCTTTGCCCCAATTTAAAAAAAAAGCGAAAGGATTCAATTTTGCGAATGGCAGGAAAAACTTCAACAACAACAACAACAAATCAAAGTGTTTGGCATGGCTTGGGTCCGGACTTTTCTCGAGAATAACTTCCGCCAAAGGGTTTTGACTCGGTGTAGTGCGTGTCTCTTAGCCAGTTGGCGACCTTGCCAAATAGTTTTATGATGCCTAGCGGAGCGTTCAACTCTGAAATTTCTTTGGCTAATTGTAAAAGGTTAAAAGCTTTATTTAAGGTGCTTTGCGTATGATTATGCATAGCGCGAACATAAACATATTTCACTATACTTATCTAGATCAAAGAGAATTCATTTAACAATTTTAGTTGTAGAGTTCTCGATATATTTACGTATCTACCAATATAAGTCGTGAGCTGATCTATCGATGGTTGAAGCTCTCGCAGAGATATTTTCCAACACTGTTTGCAGATATTGCAATTTGTTACTCGCCAATACAAGAAGTAGATGTGACTGTGAAGAGAACATGTGACTGGAATGGAATTTATTAATCTGTTAACAAGATCTGTTAACATATATGCTGTAAGTTGACATAATCTGTTAAGAAGACAATACTGATTGACGACTTCTACAATAAGAATTTGACAATAAGAATTTGTAAATTACTCTCAAAGAAATCTACTTCCTTATTCACTTATTCTTTCTGAAAATGACATTAGATTTGAATGTAACTAACAATATGTGATCATGGCTTGAATAAACTTTTTGATTATTCACAATATTTATAGCTTCGATAAGTTACTTATCGATATTTTTAGCATATACCCAATGAAGCAGTTTGAGCTGATATTCAACTCTAGACGAGCTGGCGTCATATTTTACCAACAAGCTGTTAGCTTACGCGAATTTAAGTGATAATAGATAATTCAGGTGAGTTACTAAAGAGATCAATCTCCGTAATATTCAATTCAAGCTATTATTGTATATAAATAGTCTATATAAATACACTGTATTATTTATTTACTCATATACATGTACATACAAACCCGCATACATACATACATACATACATACATACCATACATGCATTCATCAGCCGTCTGCATTTCGATTTAACCTAACTTTTCCCATTCCCTTTGAACTAATTATTTTATTTGCTGGTGGGCTCATTTGTGGTGTTCACTTTGACGACGCCTTGCTCTTGCTCTTGTTGTTGTGCCATAATTTTTATGTCGACAAAAACAACAACAACAAGGGCAACAGCAAGCACGGGTAATTTTTTGACGATTCCTTAATGACTTTCGTCAAGCTGTCAACGCACAAATGTCATAATAGATTTCTTCACGCGTTTCCTTTTGCTCTCGTTCCGTTGTTGTTGTTATTTACCCACCCACGCCTGCGGGCGACGCAGGCCACGCGTTCCGTCCACACCTCTCTCCGCTGCTTAATGCGCTAATGCCTATTTCGTTGGTCAAGCAAGCTGTACGCCGTCTGACTGTCGCTCTCCATCTCCTTATTTCACTCTCTCTCTCTCTCTCTCTCTTCCACAAGCTGACTGCGAAACCAAAGCTTGTTGATTTTGTTTACTGATATGACAGCAATGGCAGGCGCATTCATTCGTATATATGTGTTTGTGTTTGGTTTAAGAAAGAAAAAAGGAAAACAAAAAAAAAAAAAAAAGTATGGAACTGCTGTCAGCTAATTACCGCTAAATCATTTAATGGGCAAAGCTGCAGACAAATGACAAATCAAACTAAAACGAAATAAAAAATAAAAATTAACAAGGATTTCTTAAAGGCATAAGATTTATGCACTTAAAAAAAATTAATAAATATTTTCTTTTTAATTTCATTACTTCACTTTGTACCACAATGTCACTTACGACATGTGTTGGCGTTCGTCTTCGCACTTTAACTAACGCAAACACTATTCGATAAGAAATATTTATGCAATCAATTGATAGAACGAAGCGGGAGCAGAGGTGTTGCAAGCATAATTGGGCGCTCGCTCTGGAGTGATGTCAGAATTGAAGCGAGAGTGAGCAAATGTCAACGATAGCCAATCAAATGTATGTGCCTTAACATTTTATAAATGTATTAACTATTTACATTAATTTAATATGAATTTTATATAATAACATTTGCTTTCAGTTAGGCAATTTGCGCAGCTGTGACGTCACACTCTATGTTATCCTCTTCAAGTGCACGCTCGCTAGGCTATGCTGGGGCAGAGTTCACGCTCAAAACTCTCTCACCATCGCTCTCAATGAACAGTTATTTCTTTTGTGGCCTCTCTTGTAAGTAAACGATTAAATGGCCTGCGCCAATAGCAGATCAACGCTACCTAGTTCTCTAGCCCCATCTCGCTTTAGCTTAGAGAATACTCCCTCACTTCTATGCTCTCTCACAGTGGAAGCAGAGCAGAGTAACGGCAAGTGCACATATTTATACACTGCGTCGCCTTTGTTTACATTTTTGTGCACTTTTCTCTCCTTTGAGCAGAGACGCGGGAGAATTGTGGAATTGAATTTAGCAGAAGTTGCCGGAGCTGAATTTGATTTCGGTTACATAATCGATCCAATAGCAAAATCGAATTATGAAAGATTTGCCAGCTGAAAAGTCAGCGAAAGGGTTGCCGCCCACCTCTCGCGTTCCCTTAAGAAATTTTCATTCAACTGTAATTCAGGCAAAAGTTGCAGCGCAGTAAAAGTGTATAAAATATCTGCTTGAATAAGAAATACCCCTTTAAGTTTAATTTCGTATCCCATGTGAAATATTTTGGATCAGCTTGCTCTCAAGTGTATTGTTTATCGATTAAAAGCAATTTTGATCCAGCAATGCAGCAATGCAACAGATTGAGATGAAGCTGTGAGTCGTATCCACACATAACCCAATATATCCTCTGCGTTCAGGTGTAGGGTATCGCAAAATAACTGCAAATGCGAAGCAAGGATGCGAAAGAAGTATTAAAACGAAGCAACGCAGTCGCCAGATAAAGTTTTAAATGCAGCAGCTCCTCCTCAGGGCATGAAGGTCGAGGGATGGTTGAAGACTTCCAGAGGAGTCGGTGGCCTTCCACAGTGAATACAACCAAGCCCTCGATCTCCCCTCGCCCTCCGGCACTGTGCGACAAGAAAAGCAACTTAAAACTAACATAAAAAGCCAAAATCCGGCGACCCTTGGCCAAATATATATACATATATATTTATATATATATACATAAAATATATATACGTATATATAAACTTTACGCTCGATTTTACAAGTAGCAAAAGGCCAAAGGCTTCCCCTTCAGGTCAGAGAATCTGGCGATAGCAAACATTTGATTTCCCATTGATAACGCGACTTCAGCTCAAAATCTGTCGCAAAGCGTCGAAACTTGTAATTAAAACCTTGAAGCCAAAGTCGCGAAACTCGAAAACAAATAAAACACGAGAACAAAAAATCAATTTAGCCAATAGCCCAAACCACGCCCCGCCCACAAAAAAAGGGAAGAAAAAGTCCTTTCGCAGCCGAACAAAGTTTACGTCTAAGTAAAGACAGGTAGACGGGGCGTAATTGACTGAAAGCTAAATATGCTCAAGAAAAAGCGAGCTTTAAGCGAACTTTAAGTCCCATTTGTATGTAAGCTTCAAACAACTTTTAAGTAAACTCTATGGAAATTTCAATGGAGCTTAAGAAAAAGTATAAGAGAGAAGTTTAAGCCCTTCCTCTGCTTTAATTAAAACTCATGAAGTTTCTCAAGGCTTCATTCAGTAATGAAATTGCTCTGTGGAGGCAACATGTTCAAGCTTCAAGTGAGCTTAAATCAAGCTGTAAATCAGCTGATGTTAAGCTTTAATCTTAAAGAGTATTCACAGTAGCTTTAAATAATTTAGCTTATACTAAACTTTAAAAAGCTTTAAATGAAGATGAATAATATTTCATATTATTTTGGTTGTAAATATCAGTTTTATTTGAATCCTGAACTTAGATATAGTTTAAATTAGCTTTAAGCATGCACCAAAACAGCTTGAAGTTAGAACTCTATAGCCTTAAGGGCAGCTAATGCATAATACATAAATGCTTCAAGGTCGAACAATCATGTTCTAACATACATCTATTTCTTACATCTATTTCTATTTCTAATTTTTACCACAGCAAAGTCTAGTTTAGCTTCTATTTTTCAGATTAAATGAAAAACTCTTTAGAGCAAGAGTTCTGAGAAGCTTTATACACAGTGCTTTTGCAATATCATTGGCTCAACTTGTTAACTTATTTACCTATTGTCATTTTCGACTTTTAGCAACTTTCTACCATTTACAGGGTATCTCAGATTCGTGCTTGTTGTAGTTTCTGTTCACTGGTCGCCAGCATAAAACCAATTGAGGTACGAAAATTGCAAACTTTGTCATCCTCCAGCCGGCGTCACCCCCTCAGGAAATATTGATTGTTGTCTAGACCCAAGCTCTTCGTCGTCCGTCCCGCCGTTCGCTACCCTAGAAAGGGCTTTCGGTGGGGTCTTGCTTCACCCAAAAGTTTGCATTTTTCGCCAGACTTCTTAACAGTTTTTCACTTGAAGTGTGTGTCATGCTAATTATAAATCGAAACTTCCGGCGACACTTTGTCAACTGCAAAAAACTTGCACTCAGCTTCCTCGCTCTCGCTCTCCCTCTCTCTCTCTCTCTCTCTGCCTCGCTCTCTCTTTCTCACTCTGTGTCTTGAGATATTCAGCAATTTTGGGTCTTTCGCCACGTTGCAAGTTAAAATTAAATTGACGCAAGTCCCATTTTTTTTATTAAATTATTTTCATATAAATATTTAAAAGCTGTTAAACGTGAACCAAAATACGTCAGGCATTGGCGACGCGTCGTGGCTTCTATAAATAAAGGCATAAGCATGCCAAGGCATCCAATTTAGTGTATGCGATAGATAAATAAATAAAGGCACTTGGAGCGAATAGCTTTAACTTGATATTTTAACGCCAACTCAGGAATTTCATATTGAAAGCAAATTCGATTGAAGGTTGAAATATTATTCCACAGCGTCGTCAGCCCAATACAAACTGACCTAGACTAACCGAATTTTATGCAATTAAGGTTTGGTTTGCATTGTTTTCTGATTAAGTCTTATCTACACTTACCTATCCCAATTAGACCGTATTAAGTTCCTTAACAATTTGAATAGATCACTTGAAACCTAAACTGACACTGTTGAATCTTGTCTTATTGAGTCTCAAGTTAGCCTAGGCTAATTGTTCTATCCAACTTATGCTAATCGAATCTTGATTTAAATTCAACCTAACTTCAAATAATTTATTCCATCGTGACTCTCATCTCACCTTATTTGCTTCCAATCTATCCTAACTTATGCCTATCTTGAACAGATTTATCCTCTTATCACACAAGTCTAACCTAGCCCAAATCGACTCACATCTAAACCAAAAGCTACTTTAATTCTAACAGAGTTAATCTATACCCCTTAAATTCTTGGCAACATTCAAATTTCATATTCACATTATTGAAAAGCTTTTATTTACAAGTTGCTTAAAGTGGAGCTTGTTAAACAATAATAACATTAGATACCTTAGGAATGCATACACAATATATAGGCATGCGATGTGATTAAAACAAATTCCTAGCACTCCAAATCTATTTGAAACCGAATCTATGAACACTTGAATGTCTAGTGTAAAACGAAGCGATGTCGGTGACGCGACGTGACACTAACAATAGGTAGAACAGGCTGCAGGCAAAAGTATTTGACTGAGTGATACCCTATACGAGAAGCAGAACAGAAACTTAAAGATAATGACTCTAGATTTATTTTGAAGATTAAACAACAGAACATATTAGAGCCAAAGTTGGAAGTTAATCTGTTATTTCCAATAGTTATATGTTTACCTAAATCTCTTTTCTGATAAAACGATAACAATAATCGATAAATTCACAGTGATTCATATTAGTATTCAATTCTAACTTTTCTATGTGCTTCTCAAGGCCTCAGCTACCAACATGCATATCGAATGTCTGTTTCCATTAAAATATAGAGCTTTCTGGTATATTTATCGATAAATTTAACTATCTCTGCTCTTTCGTCATTTACATACATATCATCCACAAAGATTGCTCTGTCAACTAATATACCCCATTTTACACATTTCCAATGGGTATACTAATCGAATGCTACCTACTCATTTAAATCGGAAATCTGTCCGTCTGCCCGACGTAAATGAGCATAGCCCCAAAATCGAATTACATGCAACTCTCGGTCAGCGTACTCTGTGCTGCCACGCCTACTTATGTGAAGAGACTCCAACCTCCATATGCTTGCGAGCTATCCACATTCCCCCGGACTCGGACCCAGATCCAGACCCAGACCCCAACACATTTTCATTCCCAATCGCATTGACATTGATTGCTTTTAGTCGAATCGCGTGGTCCAGCGGCTTTTCAAGCCACTCGACGGGGGAATATTGGCAGGACTCGGTGCGAGGGGTGTTTGATAGGTTCGGTGGTTTCATTGGGTTTTTGGCTCTGGTTTCTGGTTTCTGGTTTCTGGTGTCGCGTTCGTGGTCGCCGCTACGCTGTCAGCTTTTATGATTTTAAAATATTTCATTAATTGAATTAATTATGCATTTTGCGGTCAGGTGCGCTCGCATGTAATCAACGCAGACCAATGAATGAGGTCTATAAACTTTGTAAACACATGCAACTAAATATATAAAAGAGATTTCTATTAGAGTTACTAGTGAATTGCAATAGAGATTATATGGATAATCATGCGTATGTCTACGAACCCGAAGGCTTATCTATGTTGGATCTATTTATGGCTACCTCTCTAGTGATCACAATAAATATTCTAGAGAGTTTATTTGATGAGTCTACATAGATTTTGAAGTAAGCAATTAACTTATATATGGCTTATATGAAGTGCAATTGGGATTTCATGCCTAATCTAAAGTTTTTGTAGTGTTCCTAGAAATATACCAATATAAACCTTGTAGAGAAAGAGACTCCACAAACGTTTTATTTATTTTATGTATCGCCATGAATTCCTGGACTTTACTATGACTTCATAGAGTTTCGAAAAATTTGCATAAAGTATTATAGAGTTGCATATGGTTTCATAGGCCTTCTTCACATACATTATAGGGTTTCATAAAGTTGTATAGAGTTTCTTGGAGTTTCATAGGGTTTCATAGGTTTCTAACGGCATTCTTCTTAGGGTTTCATAAAGTTGCATAGGGTTTCATAGAGTGTAAATGTCTCCAATTTTACATTGGGTTTCAAGAGATCTCGTAGGTCATTCTAGATTTCATTAGAATTTATCAGTTATTTAGGGTTCAGAAAAGTTATATGGGAATTACATATCTGATAAATATATTATTATTGTATTCTATAAAGATTTTACTAAGATACACTTGGAATCCCAAAAGAACTCTAAAGTATTTCTGATGGATACTTATTGAGTTTCGATGAGGAAGTCTTGGCATTGGATTGTATCTAGATATGATGTGATTTGCTTGATAAAAGAGTAAAATTGATTTCACTAGATCATAATATTACACATCATAATATATATAACACAAAGATAATAACGAATTAGACTAGAGTTGTAATGAATCTTAACTAAATATAAAATATATAGATTCATAACAATATTCCTTAAACCTCTTCAATTTTTGATCAGATCTAGCGAAATCTTTAAGGTGGCCAAAGTTATTTCGTATTCTGTTGCTCGACTGTCGAGTGTTTTTTTTTGAGTATCCTGCGACTGCTGGATTTTGTGGGCACAATGTCTGGCAAAGTCCTTTGGCAGCATTTTGTAACCACTTTATGGCCAAGCCGCAAGGATGTGCGCTTGATCCGCGTGCCAAGCAAATTGCGATGGAGACCTGAAAAGGACTTCGTCCACAATGTCTCCGTCCTCAGCGTCGGCCTCGTCGTCGTCGTCTTCTCAACTTCTGCGTGCAGGAATTTGCTTTTAATTTTTTAATGACACATTTAGAGAGGACAGGCGACACAGCCAGAGCCCTCCCTTGGCCACGCCCACATTTCGTACGTAGCCTGGGGCAAGTTTTGCCTTGATTTGTGGCCAGCGCCAAAAAGCTGAAAAGAAATGATGAGCACGGAAGACTGTAGAAGGAGCAGCAGGATGGCAGCTTTGTCTAATTTCTGTAAGTGGCAAAAGGGAACGGCGGAAGGGAGGGAGGGGGGGGGGAGTTACGTGAATAGGTACTCCTTGTGGCGCCCAGCATGCCCAGCGGGGATTCTCATAATGGAGCGACGCTCAGGTGTTAATCAATTAGGCGAACGCCTTGACGCTTGACTCGGCTTCTTCTCATCCTCCTAGCTTCTTGAGCTGAGCTCTTCGGCCACGCTGGCTGGGCTGGGGCCATTCACTTAAAAATGGCAAATCGCAGCCAGGATGCGTTTCGTTATGGCCATGTCCTTGATTAAAATATTTCAGCGCACGCCGCTGGCATGCGAATGGAGCTGCTGCTGTTGCCAGTATAACGGGACATCAATACGCAGATGCCCCAAGGGTCTCATACATTGACCATAAAGAGCTGTGTGTCACTGTTTGTCTCCCTCTGTCTTTCTCTCTCTCTCTCTCTCTGCCTGGCTCGCTCTCTCTGTGTGTGTTAAGATAAGCTAAGAAAAACACTTTTAATAAAAGTTCGACATGAGCAAAAAAAAAAAACTGGCTGCGTCGCACAGTGGCATGAAAAATGCAATTAGTGCTGCAGCTTGAGCTGTACATTTGCGATAGATCGATAACAGTTCGATAACAGTTACATTGCTATCGGCAGATGGGTGAAGTAGAGCTGAGCGATGTTGGATTAAACTTGAATTTATATTATTAATGAATAATAGAGAGAGATTGGTCTTAAGAGTTGGTGCATAGTAAGAGTTTTGGATAGGATAGAGATATAAATAGATGATAATATGTTACTATGATAATAAATAGATAGAGCTAAAGTTCTAAATATCGATTGATATAGAGTTCAAGATATAAATATCAATGCCGAGAGCTGAAGTTGAAAATCACTGAAGAGCTAAATTGAGATCTATAGATAAATGCAGTAAAGATATAGATACAATATGAATAAATATAGCATATATGTCAAAAATAAATAGTGGAAAATATTATTAGAGACAAACGGCGCTAGAGTAGTAATCTACAGTTATATTCAATAAGATATACACCAAGACAGGCAGTATTATAATAATAAATTGTCGTATAATATAAATACTATTGATTATATGAAAAATAAAAATATATTTTTATATTCACAAGATATTCAATTTTGATCAAGTTCAGTTAACAGCAATCGATCTTTACTAAGCCAACTTGGGCAGCTCATCTAGAAATTCTATAAAACCTATTCCGATTTAATCGTATCATTATTTATATGATTTTTTATTATATATATATTCTTATTTCTGGTTCGTTCTATGCCAGTGTACACTGTAGCTGGCACTGCATGCTGTTGCCATTTGGGGTCGTCCGCCCCTTGGCAAACTATGCGAAAAGCAAAAACTATTGAAAGGCCAAAGGATGTTGCCAGCCAAGTGCGTTCTCTCAGCACATACGCTGTTATGTGTGTGTATGTATGTGTGTGCGTGTGTGTGTGTGTGTGTGTGTGTGTGTGTGTGTGTGTGTGTGTGTGTGTGTGTATGTCCTCTCCTTTGACAATGCCAATTGGTGGCAACGGTTGCCGCTTGTCCTTTTTACAATTTTATTGCTTGTTTACGAGCTGCTTTCGCAGCTTACTTTGCTCCGCATCTGGTTTGGTTCAGAGTTCGGGTCTTTGGGTTATACGGTTTACTTTGCCAACTAGTGGGCATTGTTATTATTCTTGTTGTTGTTGTTGTTGCTGTTGCTGTTGCTGTTTTGCGGTTAAATTGTGGTTATGGCCCAGTTGTGGGTGGCCTGGACAAACATCGAAAACTTTTACGAGCATATAATCGAAAAAGTTTCTACCCTTTTCGGGACGGAACGTCCTCTATTTTTGATTTCCCTTTTTTTTTTCTCACTCTCCTCCTTTCGCTCTCCCTCTCCCTTTCTCTCTGTCTCTCTCTGTGTCTCTGTCTCTGTCTATTTTTGGTGTGCGGTTCGAACCCGTTCGGTAGTGTCATCAATCGCTGCATATTGTGCATGTGTGCTTTTCAGGTAATTAACACGATTGTGAATGGGCCATTGAAATGCCCGAAATGTCTTTGTCTTCACGCACAGCAAAGGGTTCGATCGAGAGAGAGAGAGAGAGAGAGAGAGACGACCTCGATTTAGTTTTTCACTTCGTACAATACACAGAGCCGATTGTTCATACCGATTAAATGTACATGAAATATGCTCGGGGAGCATTCGCCGGCCTTCGACTGGGCTCACAATGATGATATTATTATAAGCCAGACAGACAGATCCTAAATGCGATAACAAACAAAGCGCGAACAATGCGTTCCCAAATTACATATATTCCATAAAGTTGGCTTTATTTTTGTATTGACTTCATCAAGTCGATGATTTATTTCTAGAACAATAACGAAATTTTATGGGAATTTAATGAAACTAGCTTCAATATATACATATAAATATTATATTAAAAAAGGCTAAGTACTCTATTGTGTATTGAGAAGGGTATATTAGTTGATAGATAGTTAAAATTTACTGACAATAATTTTTTTTTTTTTTTTTTTTTTAAATTCCAAATGTGAACATTCAACTTCAATATTTCAAATCCAAATAATGCACTACCGTTTATTGCAAAATGAACGTTTATCTGTCAGAAAGAATAAATTATTCGTATAAACCACTTAAATATACGAATATCTATTCAAAGACCTACTTATATCGAGAAACACTAAGAGTGTGTGTTAAATGGTTGAACTATAAAAAAAGAAAACTGACAAATCATACGTTCAATAGCTCATCTAATTGACTTTACTTAAGATGATGAACAAATTCGATACAGTTGATGAACTAGCTGTTAGGTTGGAATATTCCCGAATTTTACAGCTAAAAAAAAGCAGACTTTTTTTATTTTTTTAAATTCCAAATGTCAACAGTCAACGGTCAATGTCAAAATTGCAAAGTTTAATGAACTTTTATCTATCAATCAGCATAGAATGTAAATTGAAGCCCATTGACGTTGTGCGAAATGTGTGCAAATGGATTTTCTCCACTGAATTGGTGAATGTGGCACATGAGTTGCCAAAGTTAAGGATTCATTAATAACTATAAGAGCTGCTAGACAGAACGGGATAGAAACAGAAAGGCAGAGACAGACAGAGAGGGAGGGAGAGAGAGAGAGAGAGAGAGAGAGAGAGAGAGAGGAAGGAAGAGTCAGGTTTACAGAGTGGGCGTATTCGACAATAAATAACCGCAGAGAAATAACAATGATAACGATGATGATGATGATGATAATACAACTAAGTAATTTGCAGCTAATTAAGTCAAGTAGTGTACGTATCGGAAGAGACAGAGAGAGAGAGAGAGTATAGGAGAAAGGGAAACCTCAAACATGCGCCATGGACAGCTTTTGTGGAGTTTGGGGACTGTGGTTGCATTTTTGCACTACCGAACATTGCTTAGACTAAACAGTCATTGAAGTTGAATGCACAGCAATAACAAAAGCTACAAGACAATTAAATATGAGGCTAATGCATTACCAATACACTAACTGTAAATGGGTGGAAGAACATGCTTACTTAATATTTGTGGTCGCTTGTCATTATTGTCATTGTCATTGTCGTTGTCATTGTCATTGTCATTGTCATTGTCATTGTCATTGTCATTGTCATTGTCATTGCCATTGTCATTGTCATTGTCATTGTCATTGTCATTGTCATTGTCATTGTCATTGTCATTGTCATTGTCATTGTCATTGTCATTGTCATTGTCATTGGCATTGGCATTGTCATTGTCATCATGCATTAGCATAAACATTAGCATTAGCATTAGCATAAGCATTAGTATTAGCATTAGCATTAGCACAAACATTAGCATTAGCATTCTCATGCAACGCGTTGCAAGCTGCATGATGTAGCTGTAAGTTTCATTCAAAGCTAAAATATTACTTAAGGGCAACGAAATGCAAATGCATAAAGAGTTTATCTATACACGTGTGTATGTAGGTGTGTATGTGTCTGTGTGTGCGTGTGCGTGTGTGTGTGTGCGTGTGTGTGTGGGTGAATTGTGTGTTGCCAACTGAAATGACAAATGACTTTTGCTTTTGCCTTTCGCTGTTGTTGCTTGAAGTTAAGTTAAACCAACAAGAAAGTTAAACACTGACAATGAGATTTATGAGAATCAACACACACATTCACACACACACACACACAAATATATATATACGCATTGCAATACACACACACACACACACACACACAGTTGTCCTGCCTGGCTGCACGTATGTTGATGTGCATTAAAGCATGACTAACCTAATTCAATTGTGCTGCAGGATATGCGCCAACGTCCTGTATGCCTCGCTGTCTGTGTGGAGGGGTGTGTTCGTTGTGTGCGTTTGCATGTGTGCGTGTGTGCGTGTGTGTGTGTGTGTGAGCCTCGTTTAAATAATAGCTAAAACCATTGTGGTTATATGCTGCTGGCTATGTCCACCAAAGCCTTGTCACATTAACCCTGAATGTTCCAGCAAAGCGCCCCACACGTGAATCCCCCTCGGCAGTATCGCCTGTCTGCATGCCAGCAAATATAATGCTTAAATATGTATATAATATATATAATACACTGATTGCATAATGCATTAACTAAAGATCAGAACTATAAGATATTTTAACTGAAATTACTTTTGAAAGCTTTACGAATTGCCATAGACTCTATTCCGTGATACATTGATATCCCTCACTACAGCTCTTTGACTCTATGTTTAACCCTAAGGAACTCAGGAGCTAATCGTGTCTAAGAGCTGAAATTTTGTATTTGACTTCTGTGATGCATTTCACATGTCATATTGCATATAGTTCAACTCAAATTTCTGTCAGTTTGCAGACCTTATGCATGGCATTAATCCAGTGTAATCTCAATTCTCAGTTCAATTCGCTTTGATGGAATTTCGTATTAGTTTTTCGTTCCGTCATATTTTATTTTATTGGGTTGAAGGCAATTCCCAGTGCCAAGCAAATAATCGACTTCATTTAACTGAAACGCAGAGCAATATCTATTTTTTTTTCAGCTTGGGTGTGTTTGTGGTTGGTTTATCGATGGACATTACGCTGTAATATTGCATTATATGATCGATTTATTCCCAATACAATTTTAACTGTCATTTTTTTTATCGAGTGTTGGATTGCTTTATGTTTTTTGATTTCTCGCAAATATGAACAAACGCAGGGGGCAGAAATAAAACGCATTTTCGAATACACTAACATGGGGTAAAAATTGGCTAAGATATTTCTATGGGATATGGGTAAAGATGTGTGATATGAGATGTTTGATGAGATATTTGAAATTAGAATTAAAGATAGGAGATGGGAGATAGGAGATGGAAGATGGGAGATGGGAGATAGGAGATAAGAGATAGGAGATAGTAGATGGGAGATAGTAGATAGGAGATAGTAGAAGGAGATAGGAGATAGGAGATAGGAGATAGGAGATAGGAGATAGGAGATAGGAGATAGGAGATAGGAGATAGGAGATAGGAGATAGGAGATAGGAGATAGGAGATAGGAGATAGGAGATAGGGGATAGGAGATAGGAGGAGAGAATAGGAGAAAATAGAAAATAGAAGATAAAATATAAAAGATAGGTGATAAGATATGTAACCGAAGAGAATATAAATTCGAATTATGTATAGAAGTCTTATTGCTGAAATGAAGAGTCGAAGATCTAGATTATCATAATCACTCAACATATATCTATAAATAACTGAGTATATCTATAAATTGATAAATTTCAGCTAATTGAATCTTCAATAGGTTATACCAAATACCTACATATATATCAAGAAATTGTTTTATTATTCATTAAACAAAAATACCAATTCAATTATCTCAATTTACACTGCACTTCGCTCATAGAGCATCTCACAGTCGTTGCCTGGCTTTTAGTAGTTCGCTTTCAACTTATTCTTTTTAGCTGTTTTTTTTTTTGGTATCCTTTTCGCATCCTTGGCGAGTTTACAACATCCGCTACTCAGTTGTGGGCCATTGGCGCTGCCGTCCTTTGGGTGCATTTGGCTCCAAACTTTGCCCAGTTGCTTATTTCTTTCCTTTGCTTGCCTCCTTTCCCTTTGAACTCCTTTTATTTATATATATATATATATATATGTGTGTGTTTTTTTTTCTACTTTCTTCTCTTACCACTTTATCTAGTTGCGAAATCTGTATGCAGAAAATATTTGCCATTTTAGCTGCAAAACTTTTGCCCAAGTGAAAATGATAAACATCTTTTGTGAAATTCTCTGATTTTGCTTTTATGCCACAGCTCAAGCAGCTGACACAGTTACGACACACCGACCGCCGACAGCTGGCCCATGCTACAGTTTTTAGCCAAGCTTTTGGCCACAACTGTTCGACTATTTCTGTGGCTTGTTTCGGTTCGTTCAACGGCTGCTGCTGCTGCTGCTGCTGCCTCGTTCAGTCGTCCTTTTTGGTTCTCTTATGGTCCATTGGTCGCTCCATCAATGTTTGGTGTGAAATGTAACAGCCACTTATTCTGATTGTCATTGTGTGTGTGTGTGTGTGTGTCAGTGTGTGTTTGTGTGTGTGTATGTGAAAGAGAGTTTTTGGAATATAACGCAATGCCAGGCATATCCGATAACAGTTCTGCCCATCCGCCCTCAACTGTTACACTCTAAAAAATAAATTTGTTTTTGCTGCAAGCGCTTTTACCCAGATACCCTGTAAAAGTAAGCAGCGGGTATGCACGCATTGGGCTAATCTTAATCTAGTTATCGATAAATTTGCGCATTTCGATAAATATTCCATATTTTGTATTTCCTTAGCATCAAAATACTTGATCCCGACTCTTAGATTATATCATTTTAAGACTTCTCTAAAAATATTTCTAATAAATATTCTTTTTAAGGTAAAAATCTATAGACTTATCGAAAGTCGATAACGATGTTTTTTTATTTTCATACACTTCAAATATATGTTTTCTTTAAGTCACTTATGTTTAGAATATTTGTTGTGTATAGGGTATTTCGTCGTCGTATATACCCGCTCGGCACACTCACACTCTTCTTTGACTTGACGTTGTTTATGGTTTCTGTTGTCTGTCTAGTAATTCGTGATTGTCCTTTCTTTGATTGCAACACTTTTTTACACACGCAGTGAGAGAGAGAGAGAGTGAGAGACGAAGAGTGGGAGAAAGGCAAAAAAGATAGTAAAAGGGAGTCGTATATTGTGCTTGTTTATCAATCATATTGAAATCTATTTGTTGTTGCTTTGTTATCACTATCTCTTGCCCTAACTCTATACATCATCAACATCTCTTGCCCCCAACATATCATAATTGAAAAAAAGTCAACATTTGATTGTGAGAGAGAGAGAGAGAGAGAGAGACAGTGTGTGAAAGAGAGAGTAGCTACTATTTTTATATATATCATTTGATTGGCATGCAGCACGTGTTGTGAGAAAAAAAAAAAAAACAAAGAGAAAACTTTGTGAATAATAGAATTTCATTAGCTTACACCAAAGACCAATTGAATTTATGTATAATATGAATATGTATGTATGTATATATGATATGAAACAATTGGAATCTGTGAAATCTGTTTACTTTCTACTGTATATGTGTATATAAGCTGCATTTCAGTTAAATGAAGTGGATTATTTGCTAAAATAAAATATGGCTTTACGAAAAACTAATACGAAATTCCATCCGAGCTGAACTGAACTGATAGCTCAGATTACACAGGATTAATGTCATGCATAAAGGCTAATCGTAACAATTCAAACTGACATGAATCTGAAATTGAACTGCATGAAAATTACATTTGAAATGCATCAGAGAAATCGTATGGAAAATCTCATCGGTTAGACTCAAATACTTCCAGAGTTTCTTGAGATTAGATGTAGAGTAGGGTATGTCTCAAGCAGCTGAGGGGTAAGGAAGGGATTTACAGGTTATAATAATAATTGTCTTTAACTTTTTGCTTCTCATAATAGACATTTAAAATATATTTTCATTGTTTATTTTGTCAACGGAGTACCCTTATTCTCTCTCTCTCTCTCTCTCTCTCTCTCTCTCTCTTTTCCCAGAGATTTTTTGTTGTCATATTATTTAATTAAGTTTTACTATTGGCAAAAAATGCAGTTGGAATGCCATGCATTCAAAGCATGCGATTTATTACGCATACGGACTTTTTCAATTATATCAAAGAGAATTTGAGTAGAGGTTTGAAGAGGCGACAAAAGTAGAATTTAAACAAATATAAAATTATTTAAAATGCATAAAAATATAAATTGAAATATTGGGCTACAAATAATCAAAGCAAAAATTTGTGAAAATAACTATTCGAAACAATATAAAATATTTGCCAAAATATATAAATACTAAATACGATGTGAAAAGATTCACATCTCTGACCTAATAAATAAATCATATTGAATTTTTTTTTTTTTAGGTTTGTCAAGCTCTTGCAAATGAAATGAGTATGAAAATCAATTAAAATAAAAAATAAAAAATGATATAGAAATGGAATAGTCAATGGAAAATGCCTATAAATTTCTAGATTTTGACTAGTCTATTCACTAAAATTTCCAGTTTTTATATGTATCAGACAGAAATCTCTAACTAGAGCAGTTAGCTCTAATTTTAATTACTTTTAAATATTATAAATAAATAAATATATACTTAACTCTCCTCTTAACTCTCCTCTTAAATTATTTACGTCGTCTTCTGACAATTATGTTATACAGCTTGCAGAGATTTATTTATTTGTCATATTTATCATGTACATATATCCAACATAGTTTCACTTCGTGCTCTGTTCAAGCGAGATCAACCGAAAAGAATCATAATTACTCCGTCTCCCACCCGCTCTGCCTTCGGTTCTTTTCGCTGTGCGTTGAGCTATTCGTGCGATTCTGTTGTGCCGAACATCGTTTAGGGAGCGTTACGGTTGAAGCTCGCTCAACAAGGTTTAGTTCGTGAGCAGCTTAGCTCAAAGAGTCTATGCAAATGGTCTTCACATACATATTGATATGCTTAACGAGTACAACCCTCGCATTCATACTAATACCAATACACAAAAGACGTTTTGCTTCATAAAACTCAATCAAACATTCGATGAAAAATGAGCTAAAGAAAATCAACAAAAATATTTCAGAATTTGAGAAACGGTTTAGATATATTTGTGAGCTATGATATCAACACATGCTTCCACTCACATGTTCATTGTACTCATAAGACATCCCTCTAGATATTCTCCTGTTACTGTCTTGTCATCTCTCTCTCACTCTCTCCCTCTCTCTCTCACACACTCCCTCGCTGCATTATTAATCAAAGCATTCAAGCATGAGCAACAAGTGCTTTCGCCCCCATAACGAAGCTCCGGTAATTAGTTAAACAATTGGCTAAACTTGTGCCAGATCAACTGGCTAGCTTAACATTTATTTACTATTCTGATTAGACCTATATCAGCATAGATATATATATATATATTTATATCGCTCTCTCTATATATATTATGTGTTTATCTATTTATTTATTATATGCCAATTTATTTGATATTCCTACCTGCCTCAGCACTATCAGCCCTACCTCAATTTTGCTGTTGCTTGGTCAGCCAGGTGGCTGGCGCTTGGTTTGGGGCTGCTTTCATTTGATTTTCCAAGCTGGCGCTTTCAGTTTTCATTTCTTTGTCAAACACGTTACGCAAATATTGGCACAGCTCCCACAGCGACAGCCGGGCAAACATTTGGCGCTGGTGTTACCGTTACCATTGCCATTACCATTACCGTTATACAGTGTGCGCCTGCATGTGTGTGTGTGTGTGTGTGTGTGTGCTGTTGGTATAGGTGTGCATCGTTATGGCCGCAAATGTAATGCCAACGTTAACGTTTTTGGGCATCAGTCCGGCGTTTCATTCCATTCCATACCGTTCCGTTCCGTTCCTGTCTTGCCCTGGGCCATTTGTTTGCTTCCGACTCGGCCGCCATTGTAGCATATTCCGAAAATTGGAGGCGTGGTTGGTTCTAGCACATGTTTAGATAAGCCAGCACACATTGAGCGAAAGAGAGGGAGGGAGGGAGGGAGGAACAGGGAGAGAGAGAGAGACACACAACAAGTTCGAATAGCCTATCAACTTGTATTGGCATAAAGAACTGGTCTCCATGGCAGCCTATGACAGTTATGTAAACCATAGAACTTATCTGAAATGGGGGCATTTTATTTTATTTTATTTTATTTTTAATACTCATTTGATACTCTCTCAGAGTTATCTTCAACAAGAGTGCAATACTTTTTCAATAAAATAAAAATACAAATGTCACACATTATTATGAATTTACTGAAGAGAAGATCCAATATGTAGAAAGCTGTATATATAACAATATATTATTCGATAAGTAACGTTTAAAGTCATCTATAACTGCTGTCTATAAACAGAGCTTACAGCTTTTGATCCATAGCTCCAGTGAACAATATCGATAACTATCGATTGTTAGTCTTCTTATTTTTGTCTATAGAAGAACAAATAAAATAATGCAGAATAATAGTTCCGGTTATTTGCTTACCATTTCTAAATGGAAATTTTATAAAATAATAGCCGAAGCTGATTTATGTGAGAAATAATAGTATGATTGATTAAATAATATCCTGATTATCTGATAGATCTTATATGGAGAGAGTCAAATGCAATTCATGTATAACATCGTATCACATTCTTGTTCTCTGCCTCTCTTACTCTTTCAGCACATTTCAATAGTGTAATTTACTTTTTAGTTAATAAGATATGTACATCTATGTAGATTTCCGCATATTTTTTTTATATATTATGAATTTAGGAAAAAAAATTGTTATGTAATATCAATAATTTTTTATTTTTATCATATAAATTAAATTTTATAATTTTTTTTAATTACTCAAGGTACCACAAATAAGTGTTATGAATAAAAAAAAATGATGTGAAATAATTGTTTTATTTTAAAAAAACATATAAATTTAATTTAGTATATATTTTTTATAAAACTTTAACTCAAAAAATAATTTACTTTTCAGTCAACAATATATATTTACATCTGTGTAGATTTCCGTATATTATTATATATATATTATGAATTTAAAAAAAAATTGATATGTAATATCAATAATTTTTTATTTTTGTCATATAAATTAAATTTTATAATTTTTTTTAATTACTCAAGGTACCACAAAAAAGAGTTATGAATAAAAAAAAAAATGATATGAAATAATTATGTTTTATTTTTAAAAAACATATAAATTTAATTTACTATATATTTTTTACAAAACTTTAACTCAAAAAATAATTCTTATTTCTTAATATTTTCTAATAAAAATCATAATCGTTTCAGTCCCTGATTTTAACTATTTTTAGCTAAAGTTTCCCTCTATCATTCGCCACCATAGCTAGCATATGCACATATATAATATTTCCAGGGTATTTAATTCTCTTAGCTAACCCAGTTTACTTTTACATAGAATGCCAGCTACTAATTAATAGTATTTGTTTATCAATGTTTTCTTTGTTGTCAAACGTATTCAAATTGCAATCGAATATTTAAAGAGCTCTGCCATTATCCCACCTCCCCCACCTGCTTATACCCCTCTTTGGCATTCAATGCTGGCAAATTACAGAGATATTTCAAATACGAAACACCAGCCACGCCCACCTCGTTTGCAGCGTTAACAGGTGCGTCTGTCTCTCAGTCTGGCCGTGGCCGAAAAATTTATCGAGTGCGTCGCAAATGTTACTCGCACTTAGTTGCCGCAACGCGGTTTTTCAGCACGTTCCGCGTGCCCAATGGGCAAGGCCTCTCCTCTGCTCATCCCTACCATTCCTATCCCTAACTGTGGCCTGTCCCATTGGAGCATACGTGCATTCGTGTGTGTGTGTGTGTGTGTGTGTGTGTATGGAAATGCCTGCTGGCATTCACTCTCGTCTCCTTCTACTTTTTCTTCTTCTCTTAATTTTTTTTTTTTTGTCAATTTCCATTTCCTCATTTGACTGTTTTTCACACACACACACATACATACACGCACGCACGCACTCACACACACACACACACACACACACAAACACACTCAAACATGCTGTACATAAATTATTCCGACGCTCCAAATTAAGCGTACGTCATCGCCTTTTGATGGGCGAGGGTCGAACTGCCAACCAATCCACGACTCTCATCCATGCCATACATGGAGCATGCATTTCTTCTCATCTATACAGAAGTGGATACCCTGTAAGTGGATAGAGCGAGCATGCTATTATAAAGTCAATAAGGCAAATGTAAAAAAATATGTGTATATATAGTACTTGTTATATAGAACAAGAGTTAGCTTAATCGAGATCAGAAGGCTTAAAATTTTTGTTTAGTTATGAGAAAAGCTTCATTAGAATTGAGGCATGAGGTCACAAAGTCTATTAGGCAGGCCATCTATATATAAAATGTATTCACAAATGAGTTTCAAGTTAATTTCCATTATAAGTTACCTATATGCAGTGTGACTCTATAAGAATAAAATGATTAAAATTATTAATAATATAAAAATAGTTTGCAGATATCAACTGATTTCTAGTTCAGTAAGAGATAAAATGCTCTCCATTAATTATATTATAGGTTTACTATGTGAACTCTCTCAGTTCAATTAAATTAACATCAGAACCCAGATCTTCAGATTCATAATCGAATGGTAAACATTACTAGATTGTTATTAATTGATAACTTTAACAATATAAGCTCAAGTACAGCTAGAGATGTTGATAGATCCTAATAAATAAAAAATAAATGTAAAACTAATTTTCGTTTATATTACATCATATTCAGTTTTCATCTGCTTCGCTATGCTTTTGTGCCCAAATAATTATATATTATTGGTATTATCTTAGAATATATTAAAAAAAGAAATATCGAATATATAAATACAATATAGTTAATATAAAATCCTAATGAATAAGAAAATGTATATGCATTATACTTAGCAATTTTTGTATCTCTAGATAGATCAAGATTTTCTATTTTTAATTTGTTTCCAGGGTAACCTGCTAGCTTATCGACTTTTCGGCAGCTTTGCTGTATTTCTACATACAAATATATATATATATATATATATGGATCAAGTTCAGATAATCAAAACATATATTTTTCTAGAGTAACTGCTAGTCGTGACATTCATTTCCTGCAATGTCTCTGCTGCGTGGACATTCAACAATTCATTTTTTGTTCTCTTCTTTTTTTTCTGCCGTGTTTTTTCTTCATTTTTGTTTTTTTTTTTTTTTTTATTTTTTATGCCGTGTCGTCGTCGTCGCCGTCGTTGGCCATTGATTTTACATGTTGTGAATAAATAATGAATGGTCATGATGTGGTAAATTGAATATGGCGTGAAATTAGCTTAAGTAAATGGAATTAAGTGGATTTTACAGCCGGCTGAGTGCTTTAAAGTCGAGCAGTTTAAGCCAAAACAAATTCAACTCGGCATGGCGAAAACAAGTTCAAGTTCATCAACGTGAGAGAGATAGAGAGGGAAAGATCGAGTGAGAGTGGGGTTAGCGTATCACTTGTCTCATCTTCTCCCTCTCTCTCTCTCTCTCTCTCTCTGTCTCTGAACTTTGACTTCAGTTTCGACTTCAACTTCAACTCCTTTTGGTAGTTCGCTTGAGCGAATCTCTCACAAATCGCATTGCATTAACCTTCAACATTTTTATTTTATTTTATTTATTTTTTTGTTTTCATTCTGGATTATTTTCAATGCGTAACTTACCCGTTTTTAATGCTGCTTCTTCCGATTTGTCACAACTTCAGACAGCAAGCTTCCAGCGTGTGCTTTGTTTTTCTCTTTCTCTTTCTCACTCTCTCTCTGTTTTTTTCTCTCTTCGTCCTTTTATTTGTGACATGCAAAATAGCAAATCGACAACTGTCAACTAGCTGCAATGGAGAGAGGGAGATAGAGACATGAAACGACTGAATTGAGGGAGAGAGAGAAAGAGAGAGAGAGAGAGAGAGAGAGAGAGTGAGTGAGTGAGTGAGAGGCAGTAAGGGAAGGCTGTCAGCTCACTGCGTGTGTATGCCTGATTTTTTGCATTTGATCTAATATACCCTGAACTTAGCGAGCTGCGAGGTTCTATTCGTTTTTAGTTCTAGATAAAAAGTTTATTATCTTTCGAAAATTATCTTTTTATATCTATATATTATGAGAGTTTCACATTACATACATATAAATATATCAAGCTAGTTCTTGATTTCCATCAAATATTGTAATATTTATTCCTCGAATTTTCTTTTAGCTAATTCACTATTCGAAAATTTTCATTAAATATTGTATTTTTTTTTATCGAATTTTCGTTTTGCTAATTCTCTATTCAAAATTAAAAAAAAAATTCGTTTATAAATATACATTTTTTTTTGGTTCGTAAACATTGCCTAGGCTACAGAGCTAATCTAAAATAATTTATAATATGTAAGATAATATCTTTTTACTATTTTGCTTTACACTTTATTCGTAAACGTTGCCAAGGCAACAGAATGAATTAGTAATAAAAATGACTATAAAATTTAATGAATATTTTTTATTATTTAGAATTTTTATCTAAATGACTATCAAACTTTACTAATATTTTTTATTTTATTATTTAGAATTTTGATAATATTTCTAGCTAGACTTGATTGATAAAGTGATATATATAATTCTATATCTCTATACCTATATATATATATCAATATATATTGATAAAATTATGATATAAATAAATCTATATATCTATACCTATATAAATCTATATATCTATACTTATATATATATCAATATATCTATATAACTTTACATCTATATATACCTCTACATATGAACATCTCTATATATCTATATAACTTTACATTACATATATCTTATGTTTTCCTAACTCTCATTTCAACAATTTGCACATTTCTCTCTCTCTCTCTCTCTCTCTCTCTCTCTATCTCTCTCTCTACTATCTTTAAGGTACTCAAGTGTTAAAGGTTTAATCGCATGTGCCATAAGGGTATTAAAATGTCGTTGCTGCTCACATGAACAACTTGCGTTTGTTGGCTTGTTTAAGACACCGTTTGACGGGTCGTGTGCGTTTTACGAGTCTTGGTGGGTAAGGGTTTACGGGTTCAGTTTCGGGCTTAGGATCTGTGTCGCACAGCAAGCTGACAGAGAGAGAGAGAGAGAGAGAGATAGAGAGAGAGAGAGAGGGAGTGTGTGGGCATAAGATGGAGCGTAGTCGAGTCACAAAGCTGAAATGACATTCACTGACACTGAGCACTCGTCGCTGGGGAGTCTTGCAATAAAAATAAAACGTTTTTCAAATAAGCGCTTGGGGACCTTTGCCAAATACTGAATGCTCTGCTCTATGTGTGTGTTTGTGTGTGTGCGCGGATGTGTGTGTGTTTGTCAGTGAGGTGTATTTGGCGAGCTGACGATAAATGTTTGATAGCTCCATGCGTTTGCGTTTTGGCCATTTGACAGGTGACTTCTTAGAGCGGATTTACTGAGCAGACACACACACACACACACATACATATAAACATAAATATACATGTGTATATATAAATTCTATATATGTGAATTAAACACAATTTAGAATATTTTGATTGTGAGCTCAGCTATCGAGAACTTCTTGGCCTTTTAAGTTCGGTTCATGAACCAGTAATCCAGGATTCATATGAATCAGAATTGTATTTAATTTGAGATTTAACCCATAGTCGAATCAAACTTTCAGCTCTTCGGCGCACAGCCTGTTGCAGCTGTTGCTTCAGTTTTTTTTTATTTTTTATTTAGTTTTTAGTTCAGTTCGATGCGAGCTTAGGCAGCTGCAGCTGCAGCTGTTGCCTGTTGGTGTAATTGAGTATGGACCTGCATGGAAAGCGACTCAGTGTAATGGCTTGTTACATGTGGCACGTGGCACTTGGAACGTGGCACGTGGCATGTGGCATGTGGCAAGTGGCAGACGACTCTAAGACACTTCAAGCCACACACTGAGTCATTTGGTCGCTGCTTGGAGTTTGTTGCTTGTTTCGCTGCAGGCTGCTCGCGGCACATTGCCTACTCAAAATGCTAATTATGAAAACAATTTTCACAATTTCCACAATTTTCGCAATTTTCACAAAATTTGCACTTTATGCGAGACTTTTGCGCCGCTCACGACTCGCAACTCGCAACTCGCAACTCGTTGCTATGCATGCGCTTTTCCGCTTTTAACAAGTTTCCTTTGCTAATTTGTCAAACACTTTGCATAATTTGGTGCGGCAGGCCAAGCAAAATGATGCTACATTGCCACGCCCCGCACCACCATCCTCCTTCCCCATGCCACGCCCCCCAAGTGGCACACCTCGTTGCGTGAAGCCTTGCCAGTCATTAGGCGCGTGACTCGTTTAATGACGAGCGCCGCTGATTCGACAAGTTTTTCTTTTTTTGGGCTCTATTATATGCGTTATGCATCGAAATTCGAAGTCGAATGCAATTTGATAATTTGGTGGGAAAGTCGAAATTCGAATTTTTGTTGGGTTTTTATTAAATTTCATTTGATTTCGAAATCAATTTCGAATTTTCTGATGCGATTTCTATTGTAACTCAGCTTTAAAGTCAATTCGATTTAGAAATCATTTTCGAATTATATTCGAAATTTAACTAGTGTTCGAATTCTAGTTTCAATATCAGTTCGTAGTCAAATTGTAATGAGAATTTAGTTCATAATGAAATTGGAATTCGAATTCGAATATATGTTAACTTGTACTTTGAATTTATCTTTAATTTCGAATTCGAATTCGAATTTCACTAACTGTTGTCATCTCTCTCATGTTTGTTTTAGCTTGATTACAATTTAATGTCGTATCTAAAATAGAGTTCGAAATTAAATATCAGCTCGAATTTGAATTCGAAATGTTTTAGTTAGGGTATAAACTAGGCTCAGCTACGCTGTCAGAATTCTAATTCTAATTTTATTTATGTTTTTCCAAATTTGAATATATACACATAAAATGGATGCAGTTGCATCTCATTAACGTTAAATATTTCTTTTTAAAAGGTAAACAAAAATTTCAAGAATCTCAAACAAAATTTCCTTACTTTTAAGATTCGAGCTGCGACAAGCTGCAGCCGCCACATGGGGGCTTCATGGCCCACGCCCTACCAACATTTCCATTGCATATCCAAAAACCAAACACCAAAACCAACCCTTAATCGCCCAACCCTCAGCCTCGCTCCCCACACCGCCTTACCCTTACATTAGTAGAAGACCTTGATTTTGCAGCTCTAGAAAAGAAATCCGTGGAAAAAAAGAGAAGAGTTATACCTCAAATATGCACAGAGAATGTTTGGCAGGGCTTCGAGTTTTGATAGCTAGACGGCGCCGCCCCCTCAAAGGAGGCTAAACGAGCAGAGAGGGCGTGGCAGCTGGCGTACGTGTTAATGTGTGCATTGCGAGAGCATTTTAAACTCATAAATTTACGTGCTCGGGAACATTTATTTTGTTATTAAATTAAACAAGTGCCAACTTAACCCAAGACACACACACACACACACACACACACACACACACACACACACGCACATACATTAATTTGGCAGTTGCCTCGTTTTTTTTTGTACTTTTTTTCGGGTAGCTTGGAAAGTTTTTGTCTTAAATTTTTGTAGCTCGTTTCACACTTGAATACAAAGTTGAAAACCTGCCAGAAGCAGAGGGTAATTGGCAGGGAGTGGGCGAAGGTCCTTAAAGGGGTTGTGCGTGCATGTGTGTGTGTGTGTGCCGAGTAGTCCCTTTGGCGTTATTAAGCAATTTACAAGATACTTAAACAAGAATTATGTGCAACATTTTCCAACAAAATGATTCGCGCTGAATTTTAAAATAAACAAAACTGACTTCTGACAACTTTTGTTTGACCTCCCAACACACACAGATCGAGAAAGAGAGAGAGAGAGAGAGAGTCTCTCTCTCTCTCTCTGTCTCGCTTTGTGCATGTGGGAAATACCTTTGCATTTGGTAAATTAAAAATAAATGCCGTTTATTGCGCGCTTTGGCTGCGATTGCCCTCAGCAGCACTTCGCGCCATGCGGCGTATGCGTAATGCGCGCTCTCACTTGTTTTTCTCCCTTCTTCTACTTGGTTTTTTTTTTTTTTTGACTGCGGCATTCCAATTCCCATTTTTTCCAGCGTTTGTTCTTTGTTTTTCTTTTCTTTTTTTTTTTTTTTTGGGAAATCAGCGAACGTCTGCTGCAAAGAATGCGATAAAAATCTGTGAGTGACGCGGAGTAAAGCAGGCGAAGTTTGAAGGGCGGGGCGGGAAGTAGCTCAGAAATTGTAAGCATAAAACTCCGAATTAGCCTAACATATGAAGCAGTTGTTGTCAAATCGATAAAAATGTATCTAAAAAATTAAAGTGTTATCGATAAATATCGATAAAGCGTGACTTATATTAATATTAGAGTTCGAAAGAGTTAAGTTGCTAATTCGGAAAACTTACAGGATGCTTAAAGAACAGCTAGATTGATAAACGATAATGTTACAATGAAATCGATTACACATCGAAAACAATCAAACATATAGTAGAATGATCCATGGATTATTTATATGGATGAAGACTATATCAATAAATTACATCGAAACATTTATCAATGCCTGTTCAGCCCGATTTCGATATTTATCGATAATATCAATTGCACTGCATGCAATAGCGCTCAAAGTGAAAGAAATATCTCTTCAATTACACTTTATTTATATGAACTATCGCAACAATATTTTTACGATATGAAACAAAAGTCGGGTTTTAATTTCCACTTGGAACAATGTAAAATCACACAATTGGCTTAACAATTCAGTTCTCATATTTTTTTCTCTTTATTTTCATTTTCATTTTCATTTTTTTTTTTTATTTTTTGTCACAGACAATCATAAAAGCCCATTAAGTGACAATAGTCAGACAGCTGTACGAATACGAGTGCAGCACTTGACAACATATGCGAACAAAAGTTGAGCCTTCATGAACTGCGAGCGATAAAGCTGACTTTGACAAAGGCATAAAAAATGCGACTACTTGGCTACATAATCAGAGCACGGAACAATTGGTAGCTGGTAGCTGGTAGCTGAAGTGCAGGGCAATCGTTGACGTTTTTCACTCTTCACTCTTTATTTTTTGTTCATATTGAATGAAAGATGTGGCTCAGCATTGAAGCGGCTTTTATGACAATGTTGTTTTCACTTTGATTCAATTTTGTCACAGGATTAAAGCTAAAGTGTGAATACTTTAATACTTGTTGCAAATTTGGAATCTGTGCGAGAGATATAGTTGCAAATGTGTGCATGAGCTCATATCTTGAAAATAGCTGTAATTCGATTGAGTTAAGCGAGATCTAAATTTGTATTATAAAATTATTATAAATATTTAGATTCGAGTTATATCGATAGTCGAAAGACATGTCGTTCTTCACTCCCCTTAAAGACATCAAATTCTCTATTTTCAAAGTTCTTTGAAGCTTGCAAATGTCTTTGAAATCTTTATCAAATATTCGACTCGACACTAAAATATCTTTTGTATTACTATTGTATATCGAAAAGCTGATTAACACTTTTTTCTCAAATCCCAACAAATCGATATTTATCAATTTATTGATGATATTAATAATAATCGAGTAGGATCATATTAAGTTATCTTATACATATATATGAATATATGAATGTATGAATATATAAGTGCATGAATGTATGAATATATGTATGTATGAATGAATGAATATATGAATATATGAATATACGAATGTATGAGTGTATGAGTGCATGAGTGCATGAATGTATGAATGAATGAATGTATGAATGAATGAACGTATGAATATACGAATGTATGAGTGTATGAGTGCAAGAATGTATGAATGTTTGAGTGTATGAATGATTGAGTGTATGAATGTATGAATGCATGAATATTTGAGTGTATGAATGTATGAATGCATGAATGTTTGACTGTATGAATGTTTGAGTATATGAATGTATGAATGCATGAATGTTTGAGTGTATGAATGTTTGAGTTTATGAATGTTTGAGTATATGAATGTATGAATGCATGAATGTTTGAGTGTATGAATGTTTGAGTTTATGATTGTAGGAATGTATGAATGTATGCATGCATGTATTCATAAGCGTGTATGAATGTATGTAAGTATTCACGTATGAATGTATGAATGAATTCATATATGAATGTATTTATGTATTCATGTATTCATATACATATGCATATGTATGTATGTACTCATTGGAGTGTATGCATGCATGTATGCATTTGAATGCATATAAATATTTATTCATTTCAATATACCCAATGTGAATAATTTCCATGCAGGATATATAATGAAAAGCAAGTTTCGCTTTTGCCAACAATGGAATGGGTATCTGCATACATTGCGTATACGTCATGTTGTCTGTCAGCTTAAAGCTAGACAACGCCCACGCTGCGCGCTCTTGTGCACCTGCCCGCATCAGCATCGGCATCGGCATCGGCGTCGGCGGCGACTGCAGCGCAGCTTTGATAAAATGCAGTAAAATGTGCAAATTGAATTTTCTGTCAATTTGGTTGCCACAGACTAAAGGGGCGTGGCACTTCGAAAGGATAACCAGATAGACAGATTCCGAGAGAGAGATAGGGAGATGGGGGCGGGAGAAAGTCTAGCAATGCAGAGCAGCGGGTCATAACTCACATGAAATCTGTAAGGGCACACGCATCCTGCGGCTCATCCTGCTCGGCATTAACCCGAAATGAACTCGACGCAGCTAAGCCAGCCAGCCAGCCAGCCCCTGTTGCTCTCCGCCCTCAAAGTCTACGCAAATCACGCGAAACATCTTTCGCCAACTGGATAAACATTATGCTCAGCAAGAAGTTTGGGAATCGGATGGCCGGGTTGAGCTGGGCGGTTTGGGGGCGTGGCTGCGCTTGACATGTTTGCTTATGCATAAAACGCTGCCACTTGAGGAAGCTGCCAGCCACGACACAGCCAACGAGTTATCAAGCAGCGTGCAGGCATTTTCCATGTCTCTCGCTCGATTGCCCGGCGCAACGGGTAGCCCGGCCTCTAGCCGGTTTATTGCATGTCGCTTCATTGTTTGCCTTTCAATTTTTATTTTAGTTTTACTCAGTGAGTTGCCAACAAAAAAAGTAGAGGAAAAGAAAAGCGCTACAAAATGAACTCTGATGAAATCGGCAATGATTTACGAAAAGTGGCACAAAGTTTTTCCTCTGCTTTTGTCTTTGCTGTCAATGGTCACAAGACTTGCGGATAATATCTGAAAATAGTTTATTAAATAATACATAAATTTAAAAGTTAATATTTCAAAAGTATTATCGATAATCGTATTGATAAGTCTTTTAATGTACTCCATATGTTTGCAATCCTTGCTATAAATCGATTATCATGCATATATCGATAACACTGAATTCGATATATATAATATCGATTGCCAAGGTATTCATATTTATTATAAACACTTCTCAAAATTTGCTCTATATTTCGATACAAGCCTTTGTCATACTTCTCTCACTCACTCTGCCCCTCACCTCATAATTAACATTAAAGCCATCATCATCATCATTATCGTCATTATGCATTTTTTATTCACTCATTATTATGATTTGCTTTGGCGCTAACCTAGCGGATATCAGTAAATATCAATAAACATTTTTGAATAGTTCATTTCGCGAGTGTCGCGACTTGATGGCGTCCCAACGTAAAATAAACAGACAACGAACTGTTCGATAAACAGTAAAGCAAAGCAACAACAACAACAAAAATGGAGAAAATATGTAAAAACTATACATGTTTATACATGTATATGTACAGGTATATGCACGATATACACACGTGTCAGTTGCACTTTGATTCACGCAGCTAAAGTCCATTCATTGCACAGTGGCTCACAAAATTGTAAAAAATAAAAAAATATTTTGATACTATTTGAGCAGACCTCGTATTTGTATATTCTCTACATATCTCTATTTAGATTGCGCTCTCTCTCTCTGTCTCTCTCACTCAACCTCTCTTTTTGTCAAATACTCTTCCTCTTCTTCTTTCTCGCCAATATTTTCTCTCTCTCTCTCTCTCTTTATATATATATTTTCCTCTACCCAGCACTCTCTCTTGCTATCACTCTTTCTCTCTCTTTTTATCCGCTGTGTTTTGCGATCTTTCTCTTTCTATGTCTCTCTGTCCCTCTCTTTCTCTCTCTTTTTATTCGCTGTGTTTTTATATCTCTCTCTCTTTCCATGTCTCTCTCTGTCTCTCTTTCTCTACCTCCCTCCCTCTCTCTCACACACTCTCTCTCTCTCTCTCGCTTATATTCTCCATTGCTCTTTTTCTTTCTCTCTCACTCTCTCTCTCTCTCTCTCCAAATATTTATTGCAAAAGGCTAACAATTCAGAGAGAATCAATCTAAAACGAGAAAATATGAATCTCTCTCTTATTCTCACTCTCTCTCTCTCTCTCTCTCTCACTCCACTTTATTTTCCAGTCTATCTCTCTCTCTCTCTCGAAAAATATTTATTGCAAATAGTTTCCAATTTTCTCCTTAAATCTAAAAAGGAATAATTAGAAACACTTCATCTCACTCTCCCTCCCTCTCTCATTCTTACTCCCTCTCCCTCTCTCTCTCCTTTCATTTGAATTTTCTCTCATACAAAATATGAATTATTTAATTTCCTCAAATTTTTTGTTTTCCAATTCTCGCTTTCAATCAATTTACACGAAACTCTGGCCAGTGTCCAGAGAGAGCTCTGCACTTGCACCACTCATCGGATCAAAGAGACGTTCACAATTCCCACAGTCCTCAAAGCTTGGACACTTGTGTGCATCGTCCGTAATGAAAACTGTGACGTGTATGCGACGATTGTGCCGAGCCAGCCGTACCTGAAGTACCTGAAGTATCCAAAGGACCTGCAGTAGCTACATACATAGGTATGTAGGTGCCTGAAGTGCCTGGAACACAGTGTACTCAGTGCTGCTCAATGCGTGTATTCTTTGCGTTTTCCCAGTTATTTCATTGCATTTTCAATTCCAATTACTATTTGAGCTGCAGTTGTTGTAATAGTTGATTAACTGATGCATATTTATTTAAGAGAAATTGTCATTCCATCTAATCTACATTGAGTGGCCTGAAGCGCGTGCTACGGGACCAGGTTAAAGCTTTTGCTTAGCGATTGGAGTCTTATATGAATTGAAATGTTTTATATATTTTGATTTATATAAAATATTATTATTAATCGATAATTAATTATCGATATAATTTATTTTTATAGAATAGCTAGCTCAAATCACATTTGATAAAGAAAAACAAAAAAAAACATTTCCATAATTTTTACGCATGTTTTGACTGCAATAATTGGGAATTCATGTAAATAATTTGATTTTTAACTGCTTTTAAACTATCTTTTTTTTTAATATATTTTTTTAAGTAATTCTCTATTTTATCAGCTCTCTTCACTTGCTATTCCAATTGGTTTTTTTTTGCATACAAATTTTTTAATTTAACGCTCAATAAGCGGCGACTGGCGCATTGCGCTTTCCGCTGCTTGCCAGAGCAGCAGCAGAGGCAGAGACAGAGACAGAGACAGAGACAGAGGCAGAGATGCCCTTACAGTCTTGCCACGCCCCCTTTTGTTATGTGTGTGGGTGCCAACTATATTTGGTTGAATGCGTAGCATTGCCCCGCACAACAGACAATACTAAACCCATCCACAGTCAACTCAACTAACTTGCATGTGTGTGTTAGTGTGTGTGTGTGTGTGTGTGTGTGTGTGTTTGTGTGTGTGTTTGTGTGTGGCATTCTACCAAGATTGATGGGAATTTAAATTGAGCATTTCGTTATAAATATGCGCGCGTTTTACTGTGTTTTGCGGCAGGCGACGGCATTGCAGCTGCCTTACAGTGTCCGCTCTTCACTCTCCACACTCGCCACGCCTCTGACTCGCCTGAATGCGTTGCCAAAAACTAAAAACCTCAAAAGCTACACACACACACACTCACACGGAGACTGGCTGACGTCGACATGTGTGCGTGTCTCTCGTCCTTACAGCCAATGCCTATGGTCTATGTGGAGCAACGTCTTTTGCCCAACAGACCCAGACTCGCTTGCTATACCCTGTAATAGAAGAAGCAGAAGAGAAGCAGAGATAATGGAAAAGACTGAGAAGAGTTAAGAAAAACGGAGGATTGAAGGGAAATTATGCTAAGAAAAGTCAAGATAGAGCTGAGAAGAGAATAAAAACCAAGTTGAAAAGAGAAGAAAAAATAATAATAATAATAAATAATATTTCTTGATATTATTTCTTGATTTTTTTTTATAAAAATTATAATCGTTACGGTCCCTGATAAATATAAATGAGATATTCTCTAGATCTCACATCTGAAATAAAAATGAGAGGAACTTAAACTGAGCTTATTCTACTTTGCTGCTGCCTGAAATTGTGATGATTCTACTTAATATAGGGTATCTCATGGCTGTGCTTATTCAGCTATTTAAATTCTTAGTGAGCTTTGACTTTGATGCACATTATTCGTAAGCTACAGAACTTAGGCTCTCTTAATTTCACTTTTTACTTCACCTCCTGCTGCTGCTTCTCCTCCTCCTCTTCCTCCTCCTCCGCCTCCTCCGCCTCCTCCTCCTCCTTCTCCGCATCTTTGTCATTCCCCTCTTTTGCGTCCTTCTCTCTTCTCTATTTCTTCATTTCTATTGCTTCGCCACACTCATAGAGAGCGACAACTGAAAGCCAAGACAAAGGCGTGGCAGTTTTATGTGCATACAGCCCAAGACATGCTACACAATAGTACAGGGTATCTGCTAGGCATGCAGACCGCAAATGAATATTACAATTAAAGGCGATATCATTTTAGAGCTAATTCTCAATAAATGTTTAAATCGATAACTCTGAAACGGAAAAAGTTATCGATTTTCTGAAACAATACACGGACCTAACCAAAAAAAAATGTAAAGTAAAGACTTCACATAGTTTCTGATGGACAGGGCTATATCGTTCGTCAGTTCGTCGCACTGATCAAGAATATATAGGATTGGCCACGCCTCCTTCTGCCTGTTGCATACTTTAAAAAAAAAAACGTTATGTCCTAAGACGACTGCAAGATCTTCTCTGTTTGTATGCAGCTCTTGATTACATTTAAGATAAGCTTTAATTTATCAAATTTGTAATAATTATTTTCCTATTTATTATCTAAAGCCAAGCAGTTGGAGTCAAGGTCAATTGAAAATCAAGAGCTTACGCATGGAATTCAGTTTATGTTGTGATCGTGGCGAATATTGCGACAAATATTTATGTAAATTGAATGCTGTTGCTATAGGGAATAGGCATATGCAGCTCAACTGTGAGCTTGACGCCCGACCGCCTCAAATAAATCAAAACAATCACGAATACTAAAATAATAATTATAATTGCAATTTGAAGTTGGCGCTGAGGGCAACAGAGAGAGCGTAAGAGAGAGAGAGAGAGAGAGACGAAGAGACAGGGAGAATGAGCGGCTCAAATTTTGAAGTGCGAGCTCAAGCTCGAGTCGTGAGAGAGAGAGCTCCTCAGAGATCTGATAGCTGTGCAGCAGACAAGTTGTCGGAGCGTTCTGGCTCGCTGATGAGCATGGCGCAGAGCGTGGACTACAAGTGGCGCAAACGCATGTGCCACAAGTGGCAGGAGGAGCAGCTGGAGCAGCAGCAACAGAAGCAGAAGAAGCAGCAGAAGCAGAAGCAGCAGAAGCAGCAGAAACAGAAGCAGCAGAAGCAGCAGAAGCAGCAGAAGCAGCAGAAACAGAAGCAGCAGAAGCAGCAGACGAAGGCTATGCAGACCCAGAAACCAAAAGTGTTAAAGAGTAAAATGGCTAAAGCTGAAGCTGCAGTGACGCCCATAGCTATGCCATCGATAGCACCGCCTCAGCTGGCCGAGGATGATAGCAGCCGCAGCTTCCTGGAAGATTCGAGCAATATGCGCAAACTGTTTCTGTCGCGACGGTCTCTGCTGCTGCTGTCGCAGCTGCCGGACTTTCAGCGGCTGGTCAGGGGCTGCTTTGTGCGTGTTCGCTTTGGGGAGGTGCATCACGTGGCACAGATTCAGAGCATCGGCATATGGCGGCCGAGCAGCGAGCCCACACTGATCTTGCGCATCGACAATCATCCGCGCGTCTTCGCGCTGGAGCAGGTGACGAACGCGTATTACGATCGGGGCGAGCTGCTCCATTGGCGTTACAATTGTCATAGCAATAGCTTTGTGCTGCCCGCCAAGCAGTTGGTCGAGCAGAAGCATCAGGAACTGGTCGAGGCCAATCAGCGATTGAAGCAGCAGCTGTGCGATGCTCAGCTCAAGCTAAATCAGGAGATTCTACACGAAAGCCAATTGCCTGCAAGTTCACTGGCCAAAAGCAGCAGCAGCAGCAATAGCAGCACCACCAGCAGCACCAGCAGCAGCATCGATGCTCCACCTCGCACCAAGCTCATCAAATACCTGGTGGAGCCCATGGAGTGCTACAGACGCTATCTGCCCACAACTCTGCCAAGTGAGTATTACTACAAGAACAGTCAATCAATCAACTCATCCATTCACTCACTGCTGCCACAGTTACAGCTGCCGCTGTCAATTCCCATCAGCAGCAGGAGCTGGTGACTGCAATTTGCACCAAGAAGAAAATTTCCCTGGACGAATATCGTGAGCGCTGCATAAAGAGAAAAAGTGATAAACAAATATAAAACACATAAACTGAGATAAGAGCCAAAAGCCAAGCTACAATCAAATCAAAAAAAAATGTGTTATATATATATATATATCAATATTATATACAAACTAAAGCAATGTGAAGTCAGCTTTAGATTTGATCTTTTTTATTCAATATTTGTTACTCACTTTATAGTATTTATATTATATATAGTTAAATGTATATTGATTTTTTATAATATATTACAGCTTATAGCTGAAGTGAAGATTTTATGTACTTGAAACAATTTCTTTTCTCTTCCTCATTCACTTTTTGTATTTGCACTTTGGAATTCAAAAATGTTTTTTTTTTTTTTTTAATTTAATAATGTTTCTAGTTCCTTTTACTTTATTGATAAACAAATTCTATAAGATTATAAAAATGTAATAAAAAGAAAAATCTGTAGAATTTTTTAATAATTATCATTATTATTATTTTATTTTAATAATAATGATTATTATTGTATTTTATAAAACATTTTACATTTTTTTTATCTAATTCTTTTGCATCAATTCATGTTCATTTCATATTCAATAACTAAACTATTTTCTGAATAATATATACATAAATATAATGCACTTTATTCTACTTTCAACATTTGTTATATGATTTATTCATTTTATAGCTTTTAGCATTTTATGCAATTCTCAAAAATTTTATTTTATTTTAATTAATGTATAATATGACTTAATTGAAATATATTTTGATTTATTCATTTTATAAGTATATATTTTTAAATTTTTTGCAATTTATAATTTTCTAATATATTAATATAATTTCATTTAAAGTTTTCCAATACTTGAAATCTGCACAATATCTTAATATCTTTATACTAATGATTTTTTAAATATTTAATCGACAAATTTTTTCATGCTATAATGAATGTATTTTTTTTTCTTGCTGTAAAAATAATTTTTTTTGCTGCATACTTTAAGGCGCATTCAAATATTTATTATTATATTTTCATGTTTTGAGAGAAAGCTGAGAGATCAACTGACTGCATCGGTTCCTCAATGAGTTTCGTTGAGTTTTATGAAGCTAAAAAACTATTGTGTATGTATTGGTGTATATGGGAAGGTGGTCCGTGCTAAGCACATGAGCAGCGAGTGTGAGTGGGAGTGTGAGTGTGAGTGCGTGTGTGTAAAGTGTAGATCGTGCGTGCGCCGATCGTATCGCACTCTAAACGACATTCGTGTGGAGCGCATCACACGAATAGTTCTATGCAAAGCGCTCAAACGAAAGCCAAAAACCGAAAGCCGAAAAGAACCGAAGGCTCTTGCTTAGAGCGAGAGCGAAAGCGAATGATATAATAATATTAATAACCATATCAAAAATAATGACAATAATAATAATAATAATAGTAATAATAATAATAATAATAAAAATAATAAAAATAATAAAAATAATAATAATAATAATAATAAAAATAATAAAAATAATAAAAATAATAATAATAATAATAATAATAATAATAATAATAATACTAATAATAATAATAATATTAATAGTAAGAATACTTAAAGAAAATGCAAATTTTCCTTCTTCAGCCTTGAGCTTATAACGTTTTCCATCAAACGGAATAAATGATTCAGTTTATGTTAAATATAGAGTAGAATCCGGTTATAACGACACTCAAAGGAACGATGATTTTACGTAGTTATATCCGGAGGACGCTATAATTTCATCGGTTTTTTTATGATACAATCGTTATGGGTTACAAAATAATATTTTAAAATATGTTGTATTTAGGCAACAAGATCACATTGAACTATCCAGCATTCGATTCTGGAGAATAATACAACAACGATTAATATAATTGAATGCATCATATTATTATTATTTTTTTTTTTAATATTTTTCATCTTCATGAATTAGAAATATTCAAACTCGACTCTAAACAAAGTGAAAATGTGAACTTGCTTGATGCAGTTGGAATCTTATTTAATATACCTCAACTTTCAAAACAACATATTTAAAATACAATCAATTTAAAAATAAGAATTCAAACTGAAACTAAAAAAAAAGCAATGAAAATTCACAAATAAACAGATTCTTGTGTAGGTTTCGCCTTACACTGGGCTGCATAGCTAGATAGATGGTTTAGGTTTAAGGTTAGTTGAGCGCTAGATCTATTGTTGGGATTCCTCTGTATTCTGGAAAATATTTGCAGACCGCATTACAAATAATTATGCTTATGCCAAAACAAAATGCGAAGGGCCAGCAAAAATGGCAGCAAGAAATGCGCTTCCCATATGATATATATATATATATATATATATAAATATATATATGCATATGTATAGTTATAAATTGTATATATATATATTTATATGTATGTCTATGTGTGTGTGTGTGTGTGTGTGTGTGTGCATGGAATATTGTGCTGCTACAATGACCACATAGAGAGCCATGCTGCAAAAATATTTACAGCATTCTCAAGCGCAACTGGAACGAAAACTTATGAAAAATTTTATGAAAATTTTACTGCACTTGCTCAGCTGCCACGCCCAGACGCCAACTAACCAAAGCCCACGCCCCCATCCCCGCCCCCTCTTCGTGTCGGCTGTGGCCCCATTTTAATTGAAATAACTTGGCAAATTGTGTTGCAACTATCATAAAATTTGTTAGTCTAAAACACAAATAAAAGAGCAACAAAATAAATAATAATAATAAGTAAATAAAATGAATGAAATCAGCGCAAAAATAAAACTGGACGAGCCAAGTAAACCCAAAAAGAAAATTAAATCAATAACGTTGCAAAAACCTCCATTATTTCGAAGTCATTAAAGATCGTTTAAGCAAATTATGTCAAATATAATTATGTTATATGAAGTTACCTTATTATGTTCCGTATTGAAGTAAGTATTTTCAGATTTTTACTTAGAGCCGTGTCGGCTCTCAAAGCAATATGAAATTTTCTGAAATTCTGATGAGGTAAAGAAGAGAAAAGAAAAGACGGCTTCAAGTGAACTGTAAAAGAGCATTGAGGATTTAAAATCATCTCCAATTATATATGCATGTATATGATGAACAATGAAGAATATAACAAAAGAAATGAGCAATATAGAGAATAAAACAGAATCAATTAAGAGAAGATATAATAAGACAAAAATAAAGAAAGAAAAGAGAAGAGAAACTTGGACTTTGATAACTGTATATGAGAGCTTCATAAGTAGTTGAATGGCTAGAAGATCTAGATTTCGATAGATCTAGCCTTGAGAGGCAGATCTCTAGATTTCTATTAATCTAGCCTAGAGACCAGATCTTTGGATTTCGATAGATCTAGCCTCGAGGGCAGATCTCTAAACTTAAATAGAAATACTCTAGAGGGCAGATCTCTAGATTTCGATAGATCCAACCCAGAGGTTAAATCTCTAGATTTCGATAGATCTAACTTAGAGGTCAGATCTCTAGACTTAGATAAATCTTCTTTAGAGGGCAGATCTCTAGATTTCGATAGATCTAGCCTAGTGGCCAGGTCGCAACTCGTTTTCTGATGCAAACAATATATTAGTAATTTAGTGATCAGTGCAAATCTCATTGTTAATTGTTAAAGTTTTATTATCTTGAACTTGATTAATTAGGCTCTAACAGCAAATTATTGCTATATATATTAAAATATTTTAATGATTCTTTTCATTTCAATTAAAGCAATATCAAATGCAAATGTTAATCAGTAATTAATTTATTAATTTTCAAACTGTTTAATATGTTTGTATTTTATTTTTTCTTTTATTTTATTTTTTTTGTAATTTCTTTAATTTTCTGTAAAGCAAATTTCATTACAAATGCAATTGCTGCGGCAATTGTTGCTGTTGCTGCTAGTTGTTGTTCGTTGTTGTTGTTTGTTGTTGTTGTTTGTTGTTGTTGCTGCTGTTCGTTGCCAGTCGCACAAATATGCCAACAATGCACGCTCCCCCGCGGCCCCTGTAAATGTTTTGCAAATGTTGAATGCGTGTGTGTGTGTGTGTGTGTGTGTATCATTATGCAAATTAATTTTTGGTAGCAACAATAAAGAGAAAGATGACCACATGAATACACAGCGACACACACACACACACACACACACACACACACACACACACACAAGCCGCAGCGATAATAGTGTTTAGGGCTAACAGCAACAGCAACAGCAACAATAACAATGCAAAATTCACAGCCGCAAAAATGTCAACGAAAATGATGACCGAAAACGCAGTCAGCAACTTTGTAACTATTGCAACAACAACAGCAACAACAACAACAACAACAGCAACAACAACAGCAACAGCAACGACAACATTTACAGACATCACCTAGCATCCCTCCCAGCCAGTGTGACCCATTCCACAGTCCACACACTCCATGCATGCCAAAGCCCAACAACAGGCTCAGTTCCCTACCGTTTTCAGTTGATTCCGCATTTCGACAGAGGCACAACTGCCGATAACCGCATTGATGACATTCCAGAGAGTGGGGAGAGAGAGAGAGAGAGGGGGAGGTAGGCAGAGTGAAATGAAAGATACATGGAATGAAGCGTATGGACTAGGCGCAGTTTAACACTGCGAATGAAACGATAATAGATCGTGAGTGAACGTGAATGTAAATCTACCATATTCAGTTAGTCTCTCTCATTGTCTTTCTCTCTCACTGTCTCTCTCTCTCTCTCTCTCTCTCTCTCTCCATCTATCTCTTTGCCTGCTTTCTCCTTCTATTTTCTTTTTCGTCTTTAGTTATCTAATGTAAAGGAAACCCGTTTCTTTCCATCTCGTTTCGCCCATCTCTCTCTCTCTCTCTCACTCTCTCTCTCTCTCTCCATCTGTCTTCAGACTAAATCTGCCTCGCACTCTCTCATTCTAATTCTCTGTTCCTTTGTTTCCACTCTCCTTTCACTATCTTTCTGTCTCTTACCATCATTTGCCTAAGTCTCTTCAATAATATGTATGTGTCTCTCTCTCTGTCTGTGTCTCTCTCTCTCTCTCTCTGTCTGTGTGTCTCTCTCTCACATTCTGTCTCTCTCTCTCTCTCTCTTATACTATGTAATATCTCTCTCTCTCTCTCTTTTACTATATAACATCTCTCTCTCTCTCTCGCTCTATCTCTTTTTACTATGTAACATCTCTCTCTCTCTCTCTATCTCTCGCTGTCTCTCTGTCTTCTTGTCTCTCTATCTTCTTGTCTCTCTTTCTCGCTGTCTCTCTCCCTCTCTTTTTTATACTATGTAACGTCTCTATCTCTGTCTCTTTTATACTATGTAACATCTCTCTCTCTCTCTCTCCTTGATAATATATAACATATCTCTCTTCTTGTCTCTCTCTCTCTCTCTCTCTCTCTCACTCTCTCTCTATGTCTCTCTCTAATGCAATTTAAGCATGGCATATGGTCTTTTTGTTATGTTTTTTTATTTATTTATTATTTTTTTTTTTGGGTTCTTGCCTCGAATAACCCCCATCAATAATTCTTGGTTTTCATTTGTTTTCTCGAGCACTAATCCCCTCCACAGGGTTGCATACGAAATTTGCATTAGATCCCTGACAGATTTACTGTCGCAGCGCCAATGTTCCGATTGTACAAACATATAAACATCCACGCACATATGTAAATGAATAAACTTTGCATACTTTGTGTGCTGTGTGCTATGTGTGTGTGTGTGTGTGCGTGTGTGTGTGTGTGTGTGTGTGTGTGTGTGTGTGTGTTGTCGCCATCAAAATTGACAAAAATGCAAATTTATTTACGACTCTGTAGCAGCCGAGGAGAAGTTTTGATGGGGCGCCACGTGAATGAATTGCAGCAGCATTGCCAAAAATCAACATGCAACAGTGGAATGCACACACACACACACATAGACATACACACGCACACACACATTGAAATAAATGGTCAGTCGGAGCTGTCAAATGTCGCAAATGCATTTCAAAAACGCGGCTACAAAATTCACAAAACATTTGCCAAAGCAACGAGGGAGGCAAAGGCAAGAGCCAAGCGCTGGGTAAGCGCTTAACAGATCTATGGCTGTGTGTGTGTGTGTGTGTGTTTGTGTGTGTGTGTGTGTGTGTGTGTGTGTGTGTGTGTGTGTGTGTGTGTGTGTGTGTGTGTGTGTGTGTGTGCTGTATTGCTGTATTTATTGTTGTGCATTGCTGCATAGGTGCGGAAATGCGGCAAAGCGCCAAAGGTCGAAAGCTGCAGCAGCTGCCATCGTCTCTGCCACTGCCTCTGCCTCTGTCTCTGTCTCTGTCACTGCTTCAGCCTCTGCCACTGCCTCTGCCTCTGCCACTGCTGCCGTTCAAATGCGGCTTAAAAGTGTTGTAGCAAAGTTGATTTAGCAAGGCTTTTAGAGACAGAGTCACAGACTCGAATAATAGATATTATGAATTTTGAATATGAGATGTGTGAGTCAAGAGATATAGGCAAATATTTAAGCTATATGCCAAAGCAGTTACTATCAACTGATCCTGAGGCAAGCTGATCCTAAACAAGCTGCAAGACTGAAAGGATATCGAAAAAAGTAGAATTTTTGATAGCAGGAATTAAAGTAAGAGAAATTGTTCTTTAGATCAACTGAAAGAAAATATTATTTTGGAATATAGTAGGTTTATTTATAGGAGAAACAATTCTCATATTAAATAAAAAATTTTTAATTAAATTTGAGATAATTTTGAAGGAATTTTCATAATAAATAAAAATTTTTTAATTAAATTTGAGATAATTTTGAAGGAATTTTCATATTAAATAAAAATTTAAAATCCGAGTTGAAATTATACTGAATGAAGCATATCTAAACTCTAAATGAAAAATGTTCCAATTAAATAAAAATTGGAAATTATTTTATTATTTTCATTCGCTGGAGTGACATTCAATTGAGCAAATATTGACACAAATATAATTATTGATTCAAAGTGTTCTATTGTTTGATAGAGCTATAAATTATAGCTGAATTTTACTCTATTTCAATTTGTTGCGAAGAAACTGTACTCTAGCTGGAAAGCTCTTGGCTGAGAACTCTTTCAATTTATTGAGTTTATTCACTTATTATTGCCATGTTTTTAGAAACAATTTAGTCTAAAGTGTCTCAGATTATTTTCTTTAAAATCTGGAATTATTACATTTAATATATATTAAAAAATTTTTAGGTTTTGGTGTTTTTAAAATGAGTAAATATGTCTTATGCATCGTCAGTTAGTTCGTCATTCTGCTTATCCAAAACTCCTTCCCTTTCATGTGCTGCCTCGGAAGCAGGAAATAATGCTCTCTTCAAGCGGAGAATAGACAGAGTTGACAGAGTTGCCAGAGCTGCCAAAGTTGCCAGAGCTGCCAGAGCTGACAGAGCTGCCAGAGATGACAGAGTTGCAAGGGTTCCAAGGCTGCAAGAGCTGACAGAGCTGCAAGAGCTGCCAGAGTTGCAAGAGCTGCCAAAGCTGACAGAGCTGACAGAATTGCAAGAGCTGACAGAGTTGCCAGAGCTTCCAGACTCTTCTCTCTTCTGCTCTTCTACATTAACTCTGCTAGAATCTCTGTTTTAACTTCACCTGGTCCGTGCAGCACCTTTTGCAATTAAAGAAAATAGATTTATCAAAATAAATATATAATAATCATTTTGTCAAGCTATTATCCACACAGTTTTGCTACGCTTCTTAACTAATCTCTAACTCTCTCCTTCCTCACCGCCCCCTCTCTCCCTCCACTCAGTTAACAGCTGCTCAGCAACAGATGGCGCCAACTCAAAGTTTTTTTTCAGTTAAGCTCACTTACGGATCAGTTTCGCTTCTAGATAACAATCTTATAAGCTCAGCTCTTAAGTAGACCGTTTCACACGCACATTGAGAGCAAGTTTATGCAAACATGTTGACCTGCTAGACCCACTTACCACCCCCCCCCCGCACTCTATCAAAGCAAAAAAAAAAAAAACAGAGAAAGAGAAAAGCCAAAGCCCAGAAAAATTTTCATTTGCATTTTGTTTCAGCTCGTAATTTATGCATGACACTTGATAATACTCGAATGGAGAGTGAAAACACTAGTTGAATGCTGAATACATGATCAACGTCTGGCAGCACTGTCGCCACCGCCCCCCCTCCCCCCTGGCCAGTCCTCATTTGTGGGAAAAATTTCTTTCAGTTTTTGCACTTTGCGCACTTTTTGGCTAAAGCAGGCAGGAAAAACTTTTGGCAAGGAGATAAACTCAAATTAGCTGTGTTTGTTTTCTTTGAGAACGCAGCGCAAAAGCGATTAAGTGAAAAGTTTACCCATGCACCCCCCCCCCCTCCCCCTCTGCTCCTCCCTTTTTCCAGGCTGCCCAAAGGTTTTCTAGTCGATTGGCTGCCACATAGAAAATTGTATTTGCATTCGGGCGTGCCAAGAGCGATGGTTGGCTCAACTTGAGCGGAGGTTGAGTTCCATCTTCGCTCGGGTCGACAAGAAGGACAAAAAATAAAAAAATAAATAAAGAGTAACTGTAAAGCAAACCTTATGACAAGGTCAACAACAGTTCGAGCCAAACGTTTTTTGCAACTTTAAGAGTTAAGAGTTAAGAGTTAAGAGTTTGTCTTCAATTTGTTTTATTTCATTTCGATTAATTTCATTTCGAGCTGACTTTAAGCATTTGTTTAACTTGACTTATTTGCCAGCTCCAGCAGATGCACACACACACACGCACACACACACACACGCACACACACACATACATACATACTCAGCGTCCATATTCAATGTCGTCCTCCAACGGCCGCAGCGGAAGTGCCGATGATAACACGCCAAAAAGGAAATGAATTTTTTGCTTCTTTCATTTTTATTTGGGCATCGGCGAGAAAGACTTTAACTATTTTATATATATATATATATATATATATATATATATATATATATATATATATATATATATATATATATATATATATATATATATATATATATATATATATATATATATATATATATATATATATATATATATATATATATATATATATATATATATATATATATATATATATATATATATATATATATATATATATATATATATATATATATATATATATATATATATATATATATATATATATATATATATATATATATATATATATATATATATATATATATATATATATATATATATATATATATATATATATATATATATATATATATATATATATATATATATATATAGTTACTGTACATATTATTTATTGTTGGCATTTAGAATTTTAAATACTCTGCTGAAAATTTTTAAATATATGAAAAGATTTAGATATATGAAAAGACTTAACTTAAACGAGGTCAGTTTGAAAAGTTTTTTTTTTTTTTTTTTTTTTTTTTTTTTTTTTTTAGAAATATACATCTATGTAGAAGGTAAGTATTCAATATTTATTTAATGAAAAGACAGATTGAAAAAAAAAATATATAATATGAAAATTAAACATATTTATATGGATGATATAATAGAGTATACGTAATATGCATATTTACAAATATATAAGTTAACGTCAGTTGGAATAATTAAGCTTATATCGTAAATATTCCAGATTATCAATTATATATTCATAATTCATCTGCCATAACAAATGAAACTCTCTGATTAGCCTCATTCAATTATTACAGGGTATCGGTGCATAGTGAAGTCCCTTCACATTTTGCATTCTGCAGCTCATACGAATCGTGTGCTTCACATTTGGTTATCTGCATAGCCTTGTCGCTTGACTCGCTCCCTAACGCCCTTTCACTGTCTTCCTTTCTCTCTCTCTCTCTCTCTCTCTCTCTCTCTCTCTCTCTCTTCCTTGCTCACTCTTACTCGTTGTCTCTCACTTGCGCCTTTGAATGCTGTTTAAATTTTATTGAGGTCGAACTGAGAATGTGCCCCAGTGGCAGAGTCGCGTCGCAGTCGAACCGAAAGCAACTGAAAGAGTGTATGAGAGAGAGAGAGAAAGAGAGAGAGTGCGTGAGTGAGAGAGGGAGACAGCATGAGTATGGGGTTTCTGGCCTGCAACGACAAATGTACGAAAAATTAAAAGCATTTTATGCGCAAATGGCGCGCAACCATTTAAAATGAATACGAAATATGGTAACACGCGATTTGGTTCAACCAACAGACGTGCTTCTAAGCCCCCCCCCCCACCCATCCCCCTACTCACACACACACACACACACATATACACAGGCTGCACCCCCGCTGTGCAACACTGGCAATGAGCGGCAACACCTCAGTGGCCCTCGATGCGTATAATTTATGTGGCATTTAATGAAAATGGAATTGAAATTTAGTGCGAATTTATTAAATGATTTCAAATGAATGTTACAGTTGCTACAAAACACACCACCCACCCTCTGCCACGCCCTATGCCGCCCTATGCAGTGACCAACCCTCTGAAATGTTGTGCCGAGTGGGCAGAAAGACTCGAAAAGTATTTAACTTCGCGTTGAAAATACCATCTTATGCCTATGGAGAGCTACTTAAATGAATGCCTACAGGGTATGCATATTAAATTATAGGGTATATACTTTATTTATACTTTATTTAAAAGGCAATATCTTTTCAATGGCATATAAATTATAGTAAATACTAATTAGTTGCCCATTAGACTCAACTGCAAAAATTTACAGGGTATTTCATGCTTGAATAACTAAACTAAGGACTAAGCATATGAACTAGTATACAGCATGCTATAAATTTACAGGGTATAACAATACATAACTAGCCTTAAAATACCCTAGATAGTTGAACATGATAATCGACATGGACTTTTGCAGGGTATTCACATTAATGTACATACCCAAAGGCAAACTCTGAGCCGCCCGCAAGGCAACAGCCAAAATGAGAATTGAGTTACTATTCAAGTCCGAGTACTCATTCAGATAATTGCCAATAGACATTATCCAGATGATCCATCAACGCAACACTATGAGACAACTAGAGAGGGAGAGAGAGAGAGGAAGAGAGAGAGAGAGAGATAGAGAGAGAAATTATAAACACCTGCAGCTGAACATAATGCAGACATAAATGGACAAATCCTGACGCTGCTTATCGGCTCGACCACAGCCAGAGGACTTTTTCGGACGGCAAGGGGTTGAGGAGGGTCTGTGTCAGCAGGTGGGCTGCGGAGCAGGCGTGGCACAGCCACAGCTAGCCAAAACGGGAGCTACATCAGCGTGTGGTACAATTACGCGCAGCTAATTAAACGTAATTCATCAATTTCGAAAACAACAAACCCGACACGAGCTGAGCAGCGCTCTGAGGCGGAAGGCACACACACAGAGAGAGAGAGAGAGAGAAAGACCAGGTGAGGCTAGCCAGGTGTGTGGTGTGAGCTAAAAGCGAAAATTGCACATTAATTAAATTTAAAGCGAATTGCGAGCGCGCATCATTAGAGCCGCACAATTATTGCGAATATTGTTGCCACTTTGCCAGACCACGCCCACATTTGAAGCACACACACACACACACACACGCAGACACAGAAAGTGTGATTGACCACAAAAAGTTAACTTGTTGGTCAATAACAGATCGACTCTTTCGCTGCTGCTGCTGCTGCTGCGGCTCTCGTGTCCAATTAAATTGTATAAATTTACAAAATTACCAAAGACCTCTGGAAATAAATGCAATCAGCATATGGATCTGTGTGTGTGTGTGTGTGTGTGTGTGTATTGGTTGTGTCATTCATTAATCACAATATTATTACAGGGCATTTCATATGTTATTAATTTTTAAAAAATATTAATTGTTTACATTAATATCGCGCAGGTTGAATGAAAAAAGTGCAAGAGCAATATGCAGCCGTTGTTCAGCTCTTAAATAACAATATAGAATGGAAATTGGGGATCGGAATCAAAATCAAAAATTAAATTAAATTTGTATCTATATATATGTAGAAGACTTGGAGACTCTAACTCTAAAGATGAGCGAGATATAATTCTATAACTGATTCGCGATAAATGTTTTTATCGATAACTCTGGAACTATACAAGTTAATGAATTTGTGAAACAAAATATTTATATAGTTATTTATTTATAAATATTTATTTATATATTTTATTATTTATATTTATGTATATATATATATGTATAACGATAATTCAAGGAAAGCAACTTATCGATAAGACTCGCTTGCTGTCTCCACGTAGCCTTAGCCATGCCCACTTCAATTGCATTTCATAATTGTCTTAAGTGCAGCTTTTCGCTTTACGCTTTTAACTTCTTTGCTACTTGTTTCCTTCTCTCTCTCTCTCTCTCTCTCTCTCTCTCTCTCTTGTGCTAGCTTTCTCTGGCATTTGCAGTCGCATTTACTTTGGCGCTACTTATTTCTCTTTGACCTCTTATTTCTTCGTTTTCTCTTATTTTACCCTGAACCCATTGAAAATGGGAATTCAAGGTATAATGATTTTGTGAAAGTGTATGTAACAGGCAGAAGCAGACGTCGCAGACCGCATAAAGTGTATATATTCTTGATCAGGGCGACAAACTGAGTCGATATAGCCCTGTCCGTCCGTCCGTACGTTGAGATTTCAGAAACTACAAAAGCTAGAAAGCTAAAATTTCACATGAATAGTCATAAGTAAGTTATGCAGTACGAGCTTATTTTATATTTTATTTTTATTTTCGATAACTCCTCCCATTTCCTAATTATCGATCAAAAAATCGAAAATTCGTTTCCTTTTTTGTCGTTTTTTGAGCTAGAAACTTGAAATTTGTTGTATATTTAGATAGACATTATAAATACGCAGATTTTGTAGTTTTGATGCCACGCCCCTGTCGCCCATAATTTGAAAAAAAAAGCGCAATATATTCCGAAAGCTTCATAAAAACTTATATATATATAATGGAGAGAAAGAATATTAGTGTTATTTATTTTTTTTTTTTTAGGTTTCAGGGTATCTCGTAGTCGAGCCGTCTTGACTAGAGCCATCTTACTTGTTTTTTTTTTTTTTTTTTTTTAATTTTAAGTGCCGGTCGAAACGTGGCCACAAAATGCGATTGGGAATGAGAATGGGAACGTGAATGAGAGTTATTAAAATTGTGCACAAATTGTTTTCATTTTGCAATTCCGTTTGCCATTCGCCGTTGTCGCTGCTCGGCGAGTTTCCTCGTTCATTGTTGTTATTTTGAATTTTGCATTTGCCGTTGTGTCCGATTTCCACTTTTCACTTTTCTCTTTAGCCCATTTTTTTTATTTTTTTATAAAAATATATTTTCTTATAATTTTCTTTTTAATACTTTTTGTGACCACGCTTCAAATGCGCTTTTATTTCCTTAACGAACAAGAGCTCTGAAGTGCTTTATTCAATTTAGATATTCCGCTTTGTGCTTCATTCGCAAACATTTCACTGACTGCTCAGGCGCTGCGTGCTCTTAACATTTAACTGTTAACTTAATTATCGATATATATTATGATCGATAACATATATAATATATATATATATAGCCTAGGAACGGAAAGCTAGGAAAGCTTTTTATATTTTGCATTCTACTTTTTCTCCTTTGTCTTTCTTCCTCTCTCTATCCACTCATTCTTAAATGTTGAACTGTCTCTTAATATATGTCTGAGTGTGAGCTAATTTTTCTTAAATTTTTCTATTAAATAATTTTATGAATTAATTTCAATGTGAACTTCTTTCTAAACTTGATTTATTTCATTTGGTTTGCTTCTTAAACGTTTTACTGACAGCTGACAGTTTACCCATGAGCTATTGACGTGTTTATGAGCCTGATTTATATAAATACTCTTATACATTTATTTGAATCGTGTGATCTATTCAGTGTTTTATGCTTTTGCTTAATTGTTCGCACTGGCTTTGGGAACAATTTGAATTTGCGCTCGCATTTCATGTCAGTCAAACGTTTGGCTGACGTAATGTTTGGGGTTTGGCCTCTGGCTGCCATCTAATGCCCAACACAACCACACACAGCATGTGTGTGTGTGTGTGTGTGTGTGTGTGTGTGTGTCCGAGCATTCATTATTGCAAGGACTGTGCCTCCGCATCGCCTGACTGCCTGACTGCCTGACTGCCTGGCTGGCTGCCTTGCTGCTTCTTCTTCTTTTTATTTTCTCTCTCTTGTTTTTTTTTGTCCTTCTGCATTGTGGCACTTATTAAAAATTTTCTGGTTCCCTATTTTCTTTTTTGTTATTGCTGCTGCTGCTGTGGCTGCTGCTGCTGTGGCTGCCGCATCCTTGGGATCACAACCGGACATACCACTCGCCCACTCCGCATGGGGCAGCTGGGCATTCGTTGGTTAGCAGGAGTCAAGCAGCAGCTTTTGTTTATTTATCTTTTCGCTCGGTTTCGAATAGCAAATCCTTTTGGCTTAACACATATTATGCGGCAACATTGCCCCACCCCTTTCCAGTCCCATCCACTGCCCCGCTCGATATGCAGCCCTTTGTGCAATGTGTGACTGTTGCAGTTGCAGTTGACTCCACTTTTTGTCAAATGTATTGTTGAAGCTACAATCAGGAGCCATCTCAGCAGCATCCTCCCAGCATCCGCTCCCAAACTGCCCAACAGGCCATCTAGGCAACGCCCATGCTCATTCCCAATGACGATTTCCACTGCCATCGTTCGCCATGCTCTGTTGCTGCCTCTTTCTGGGTTTTTCCTATATATATATATATATATATATATATATATTGTATACCCTGTAAAAAAAAAAGAGAGAAAAGAGCTGAAGTCAGCTGCATAAGCGCTTCAATTGCAGAGTAAAGTTTCTCTGTTTGCCGATCTAGCCAGGAGTTTCGTTATGCTCTCATCAATTGTTAGCGAGCTTATGTATACCCTGTAATAGTAGTTAGCCTGATAGACTTGTAATATACAAATTGTGCACTATAAAAATAATCTCTATAAATTGAAATTAGAATTTTTCTTTATTAAATTCAAGACTAAATCTTTAAAATCTTTTCGCTTATAGAAAGTTCAGGCTTATGCATAGGGTATTTACGAGTCGTGCACGCTTCTCGGCGTTTCGTTTGCTGTTTTGCTCTTCTTTTGCACTTCTTTTTTTTTTATCTCCATTGCAATCGCATTTCTTTTGCGCTTATTGTCACAAATGCACGCTGCAGATACAGATACAGATACAGCTACAGATACAGATACAGTTGCAAAGATACACACAGAGCTTGGTTTTTTCCGTTTTCTCCATTTTTTTTTTTTTTTTTTTTTTGGTGTGTGTTATGCCTCAGATACATTTTATTGTTTTTGCCGGCGCTTTTTCATCAATCTTGGTCGCTTCTCATGCTGCCAGCTTTTATGGCCTAAGCCTTCGTTCGGCGGGTGTTCGAGATGGCGAAGGGGGTAGCGGGCTGCGCCGGAGGGCTCTTGCTATTGTCATTGTCGCCGCTTAGAACAATTTTGCAGTTGTTATGTCTACATAAATGTCAGCATCAGGCATTGTCCTGTCCTGTCAGCCATTGTTGCACGCTCTCTACCCCCAAATCCCGTATGCCCCAATCTGTATTCCATATTCCGTATATACCGTGCAACGTCGTCGTCTACCGTATGCCATACGACTGACTGTATTCTATATTCCGTATTCCCATTCTAGACACAGCTCGCTCAACATCATCATTAGTCACGGACTTTTTTTCTTTTTTGGTTTGTTTATTTTTGCTTCTTTTTTTTCTTGTTTTTTGATTTACCAGCTGTCAGCCAACAAGTTGACATTTGTCAACACTGGTCACATTGTTAGCGCCAGTGTGACCAGACACTCGACAGTTGAGTGCTTCAAATTACTTTTTCAATTTGATGTCGCTACGACATTCATCGATTCCAATTGACATTTCAATCGTTTGATTGACCAGACACTCTGGTATGTCACCTGCATAAGACAAGACTAATGAGTTTAGCTAATTCTCTAGCGAAGCTCCAAGTCTGGTGACTTTTGCTGGCATATTAAAAGTTAATTATATATATATCATTTTTAGCTGATCTTTATTGCACATATTCTTTCAGGGTCTTCGGTTTGTTTACAGAAAATCGATAACTTTGTCCGTTTCATAGTTATCGATTAGCACAGACTCATTATATCTCGCTCAAATTTAGCGTTAGAGTCTTCAAGTCTACTGCATATATAGATTTACTAATTTAAGCCATACTCAATCAGCAGATCACTTGTCTTGACTAATGTTATTTTTATGTGTTGCGCTGTTCAACACTGAAACCTTTCAAATTTGTTCAGCAAAAGCAAAAGTCAAATTAAATCAAATGCAGGCTTTAAGCTAAACTTTCTCTTTCAATAGTTTTGATCAGCGAAATCATAAAGCAAATTAAATCAAATGAAATCTCTAAGCTGAACTTTCTCTTGCAATCTTTCAGTTATTATCTCTCTGGTCACACTATGCAAGCAATTCAATTGTCTTTGCCAAAAGAAGTTGCGCCAGCGCCTTTCAAGCCCTTCAGCTCGACTTGCAGCTCGGTCACAGTTGTTGCGGCACTTGCCACAAGTTTCGTGCTGCCATTGCCGTTGTCTGTGGGGGCTCTTATCGCGTCGCCGGACTACGCTTCACGCTCGACAGGCACAACCGGATGTGACATCCTTTTAAAGTCGGAAGTACTTATGCTTAAGCGTGCGTCGGCATTGGCGTCCTCAACGACCCAAAAGTACTGCAAAAATCGGGTCTGGCCCCGCTCGATACCGCACGCCTGCTGCTGTTGCCCACTCCGACTCGTGTCCGACTCGTGTCAGTTTGCGCTACTTAAAAATTGTTGGGCAACATTAAAAACCGTTGCCGGCTCCTTGAGGAAGTCGCGACGCGCTTGCCGCGTGATGCCTCATCAAAATACATAATCCTGCCCAATGAGATGCCCGGCCAAGTTGTAGGACCTCAGCCCACTTCGTCACTTTGGCATTTGCTCGTTTTCCATTTACTATTTCCCCATTGCCATGACGTCAACACATTCCATGCGCTTGTGATTCGTGTGGCGAAAAGGTTTGCCAAAGTCCTTGCATAGACCTGACATCCGATTTCATTTTTCAGCTTAGGTTCAACTAATCCGTTTCGGGTTTTCTGTTTCTTTTGCTTTCTTTGCCAAAACGGACGACTTGAGTCATGCATCTTGTTGTTCTTAAGTTGGCATTAGACGTGTATTCCGATTCCATAATGCATGAGCTTTTCAAATTGCTTTCCATTCGCTCAATTTCCAATTGGTATCCACGAGAATAAGGCTCTATCTAAAATATTCGAGTATTCGAGTTTTACTCTCGTTAACTATAGTTGAATTTCATCTATCACACTTATCAGTGATCTAAATATATCCAAACTATTTACACTAAAATCTTGGTATATTTGATTTTAATAAATGTTTTGATTGCTGCATGGATTTCCAGCTGAAGCGCTTTGATTTGTTAAGTCAAGCGTATGAACTATCTTGTAGCAGAGCTGTTAGTTGCTACAATATGATATACCCTAGAAATTCTGATGACAAAGGGTATGCATGGAATACTTGTCGTAATATGGAAAATGTAATATTTAATAAATTTTATTAAAATTTAAAACTAATATATCAATGTTACAAAGTAACTAATAGTCGATCATTTCCATTATTGAATTAACCCACAAATGGATACCACAGACTTTTAATTAAAGCGTATATATAGCATATGTCATAGCCATACTGAAACATTTGATTGATCAGACTTAATATAATAATAATATATAAATAATTATAGGGTATTCCATAGTCGAGCAGCTTGAGTTAATCTTAGTTTGCTTATTCAACAAGACTCCCTTCTGCTCGTCTTAAATTGTTCACAAAAACCTCTCTAAACCTCCACTTCCATGCATTATAGGGTATCTAGCAGTCGTGCTCGCAATGTTGTTGCATTAGGCATTCGTTCCACTTAATGAGCACTGGCTGAGGTAGTCGCTTCGCAAGTATTTATTGAAAATAGACACGCGAGTGCTGCATATTTTATAAGTGCTCCACTGTCAGCTCCTCCCAGTGGGGCGTCCCGCCTCCTGCCCCGCCCAGATGCAGCTATGTATGTACGTATGTATATATGTATGTAAATCAACAGCTTTTGAGAGTTCTCGTTACAAATTGTAATAAACTTGCACATCCGTTGCCATTAAGCGACTTCTAATAAACTTTATGGCATCTTTTTTTTTTTCTTTTTTTTTTTTTTACTTCTGCCTCCGCTCGGCTTCAAATTGTGGATGGGGCGGGGCCATCAAGGTGTTAATGATTCAATAACATTTGCCTTTAATAGCCAACAGCAGGCGAGACAAGCGACATTAATGCGATTTGCGTCGGAATGGGAAAGACAGCGCTGACCTGACCACAACAATGTTACTTTCCATTTCAGGGGTCGCAGCAGCAGAGACACTGTGAGCGATGGACAGATAGCAGAAAGTGGGCTGGCATTCGCTTCGGAACAGGAAATGTGGCCAAGGACTCAAGCCCACACAACTAGTCAATTGTTGCGTGACTTTCAATTTGAAATAGTAAAATGCAAAAGTAAACAAAGCCGAAACTGAAATGCTCTAAATGCAGTTGCAGTTATGGGCAAAAAATTAAAGTTAAATTCCATTGATTGAATTGTTTAGCAATCTGGTTATTATATAGTTATAGTTATAGTGTTATGATGAGCTGACGAGCTAAGCTTTTCAGACTGCTGAAGAAGATAATTTAAGCAGTAGTTCGTAAAGAGCTTTGGTATAAACTTGAAGTTCTGTATTGTTCCAAACCAAACCAAATAAGCTCAGTATAAGCTGTAAATACAGTAGTACTTGAGTTCGAAATTTCTTGATTCAAGTCTGGAATCTAGTATTAATTTGTGTGTATTTGCAATTTTACGAACATTGTCCTGGAGCTTTCTTCTCTGGAGCTCTTTTCTCATATTTAAGTTCAAAAGGGAAATTTATAACTGTAAAGAATGTCTTATGTCGGAAATAGATCTTTCCGACTTTAAATGATTCTAATGTTGGTTTTTTTAATATTCCAAATTAGTTAGCTTTTTCCGTAGTATTCAAAAAGTCTATAGCTCTATTCCCATTTCTTTTACAGAACTTTGAAATATAATCTCTACATAAAGGCTTTCGAACGTCGAAAATAAGTCTATTAGCAAATCATCTATAGTTCAAGTTTGAAGCATTTCTGTATTGAATTTTGAATCTTCCGAAATCTGTTTTTCAAATCTTCCAAAATCAAATCTCAAATCAACACCCGAAAGACTACTACTCATCAATTCCATCAATTATTTCTCTAAATTTTCTATGCCATTTTCGACATCTCTTACGTAGCTTGATAGCTAATTGAAGCCTAAAATAAAGGTAGAGCAGCATCACTGCAAAACTCGGCGTAAAGCAAAATTCCTGCTCGAAACGCCCTAAATGTATGCAACGATATTTTTTTAAAAATCATTTTAGAGTATATTTTATTTTTTTTTTTGCGTTTATTTTTGTGAAAAGCTAATCAATTTAGCTGTCTGGTGACATGCCAAAGGCCCGAACCAATGTCAATGTTGAGGAGAGCTGAATGGGAAGTTGGGGCTGGTTGGATGAGTTTTGTGAACTGGAACTCGGGCTCTGGTCATGTCCTCTGTGATGGCCTGGGTGGCACGTCCTGCGCAGCTGGGCACTGAAAGCAGTCATTAACTTTTAAATGAAGCAACGGAAACGAGATAAGCACGTGAAGCGTACACGACCCGCCCCCCCCCCCACATACAATGTACACCCGCTCCTGGCCCTGGCCCTGGTGACGATTGACGCTTGGCCCATTCATTGCGCGGCGCTTGCGGCCATTTGTGATGTTATCGCTGCCACGCCCACAAGCAACTCGCGCCCCCAAATGAGCCATAATTATTCAATAAGAAATAATAAAGTAGCGGGCACCCCATGGGCCCGGGCTGGGGCTGTGTTAGTCGGGGCAACTGCTGGGGCAACATATATTTTCATTGATGGACATGCGATGCGACGCGACGTCAATTGAAGTTGGACCCGGGCACTGTTGGACTTGGGCACTGGACTTGTTTAGCTGTAGCTATAGCTAGCTGTATAGGTGCACAGTGCAGCTTGTGCGGACCCAGTTACCCCACCTACTTGATTCCCTCCTGGGGCAAATGATTGTTGCGTGACTTGCAGCTTTTTCGCTTTGTGTTTGTGTTTGCACTGAAAATTCCTTAATTTGCCAGGCTGGCCGAACACCCGACCGTCCGACCGCCCGCCAGACAATCGAAGCCCCCCTCTGAGACCTGCTATGCCTCCTCAGCCCTGTTGTTGTGGCATTGTTGACGCTGTTAAGTAGTTACATTTTGTAGCGATTTGTCGAACAACACCAAAAAGCTGGCAAACAAAACGACTGAACGAAGGTTGGGGGCTTTTCCTCTCTCTGTGTGTGTGTGTGTGTGTGTGTTGATGTCTGTGAGGGGGAGTTTGAGTACACAGGCGTAAAGCAAACAATGTTGCAATGTTGTAGAAAGACACACTCCAGCTGAGTGGTACATGAAATTGTTTCAAGTTCCTTTTTAATTATAATAATTTAAAATGTAATTACAATGAACTCGACGGGATTTGCCATGATACATGATGTGAGAGATTTGTATGCAGTAGCTTTTTAATGACAATGACAAGGACAATGACAATGACAATGACAAGGACAATGACAATGACAATGACAATGACAATGACAATGACAATGACAATGACAATGACAATGACAATGACAATGACAATGACAATGACAATGACAATGACAATGACAATGACAATGACAATGACAATGACAATGACAATGACAATGACAATGACAATGACAATGACAATGACAATGACAATGACAATGACAATGACAATGACAATGACAATGACAATGACAATGACAATGACAATGACAATGACAATGACAATGACAATGACAATGACAATGACAATGACAATGACAATGACAATGACAATGATAATGACAATGACAATGACAATGACAATGACAATGACAATGACAATGACAATGACAATGACAATGACAATGACAATGACAATGACAATGACAATGACAATGACAATGACAATGACAATGACAATGACAATGACAATGACAATAAGAATAATAAAACAAACTATTATCATAATAATGCTAATAGCAATTGCAATAACAAGAAGAATGAGAATAAGTATGAGAATGAGAATGAGACAGAGAAGGAGAAGGAAACAGAAAGAGAATGAGAATACTATTTAGATAAGCCATGTAATATGCACTATAAACAGCTTTAAGGTCTGGCTAAAAATGGCTGTCTATAAAGGGAAATGAGCAGCAAAAGTTGGTTTTTCTAATGGTTTCTCTATGGCTGTCATTAATTTCACAATTCAGTTCACAATTGTTGCTGCAGTGCATTGTGAATTTGTGTCACAAGGAGACAAAGCAACAACAACTCGTTACAAAAGTTTTGGTAAGCGCAGGAAAAAACAATAAATGAAGCTTTTGTTGTCTTCTTTGGGGACTTAAGGGGGAATTTGAATTTGAAATTTAGGATATACAACATCCCATATGTATGTATGTAGTTGTATATGTATTTGAGTCAAACGGGCTCTCCGAGTCTGATATGAAATTTAGGGCTAGGCAAACACAGCGCTTCAGGCAAGGGATATAAACAGAAGACTATAAATAAAAGACAACGCGTGTTAACTCTACAAAATTAATGAGTCATCGTTAAAGTTAACAACTTGCACAAAATTTGTTTATCTAAAGTGCTAACTAACTAACCCCAGCCAGCCCCCAAAAGTTGATCCCAACCCCCAGACGGCTCGCTTTGGGCCTATGGCGAGTCGAGTCGAGTGGAGTCTATAAATTGATATCCCGATTCGGGCTGGGGTTGTCGCACACGTAATCACTTTTTAAGTGTTTGACAATTTATGATACATGAAAATGTTTTGCCAGCCCGCAGCAGAGAGCAGACACCTGATCCCAGCCTCCTGCCCACTTTACCTAGCCACCGTCTCGCTTTGCTCGAGTAAGCTGTGCGTGGGCTGACATTAAGACTCAAAGATTATTTTATTACCCTACACTTGAGGTACTTGCGTCGGCTCATGTGCTTTAGCTACTCCAACTGTCGGCAATTCGAATTACAAAGTGAAATTAATGCAGATTAAGTTTTATATAACAACATTTTGTATATATCTTATATATATGAAGTGTATTGCAAGTTCGGTAAATACCACGAGAAATTTACTTTCTTGCTGCCTCGTTGCTTCAGGGTTCTCTCAAAGGGTTGCCGCAACCATCCTCCCTCCCTCCCTCTCTCCCTCCGGCAACCCCCGCAGAGCTCTTGTCTTCTTGTCAGCGCAATAAACACCTCAAAGTTGATGACATTTCATTAAAATCAACGCAGCCTGCGGAGAGGCAGCGTTGCCAGCGTAGAGGCGTGGCAAATGAATTTTACTTATGAAGCATGAAAGTGAGTGCCGAAGCGAAGGGGGCAACGGCAGCTAGCTCCTTGGGTTGCTGGATTTTTGGATACCCATTTACTGAGTATGATGCGCTGCCATCTTTTGCACTGACGCAACATTTTCGTGTTCATTTCATAAATGACAGCGCAGTTGGCAGCGACGTCGACTGCAACGGCGACGGCAACGGCGACGGCGACGGCGACGCAATGAATTTCATTTTGAGGAAGCAGCCAAAACGCTTTGCCACACATGAAACTGAGCAAGGGAATGGGAATGGGAAAGGGAGAGGGACAGGGACAGGGTCTATTGGTCTATTTGATTTGTGTAAGTGATGTGCTGAAAGATGCACTGAATAAGTACTATGAAATGGAACGGGTTACAGCTAAATGAATTGTTAAGGACGAGTAGCGAGGGAAGGGCCAAGAAGTGGATTTGTTTTAGTGCCTAGTGCAAAGTGTCTTTGATTGCAAAAGCCGCAACTATTAAAGAGAGCTAGAGCTAGAGCCAGCAACTGGGTATATTAGCGGGTAGCAAACGTTTGTAAGAGCAGAGAGTAAAATTTATTTATAAAAGTACAGAGAGAAACTTGGCATTCATAAATATATATACTCTATTACAGACTTTCATTAGCTCTTAAATCTCTATGGACTATTTAATTTAATTTCAGAGTAATTACGAAAATTCTTGGAAGAAAAAAAAAACATTTAAAATAATAATTTTTTATTTTATTCTATATTATTTATTTCCTATACACTTCATTTAATTTACAGGGTATTTTGCTTGCTCATTCCTGCACATTTAGCCAAGTGCTGCGTTTTTAATTATATTTTGATACTGACTGAGCTTTGAACTTTGGTTCGTCTCGCTCTGTGACATGTGCGAAACTTAATTGAAACATGTTACGCTAAAAGGTAATGTGGTTAGGCAGGTTCCAGGTTCGAAGAGCCCAGCAGCGAAACAGTTGAGCCGCATCAAAGCATTGTGTTTTTATAGAAAAGTGTTGGTAAATATAGATCGAGATATCAAGCTAAATATGGATTGTACGCTAGAATGGATGTACATTAAGCTAAGATATCGATTCTCGATACTACTACCTACTATATGTAACGAGTAACATATGACATTCAACATTCGAAACATCTTCTACTTCTACAGAAAAATTCATATATCGATATATATCGGATCATGTATACATCGGTTGAGCTCATCGTTCTGCTTGATTTTAAGATATAATTTATGACAGCTACTTTATCCAGTCGAATCGCTCGCAAAGTCTTCGAGATGGCTAGAAACATTTGCTGGTGACGCTAGCAACATTTTTGCTGTCAGCCAGCAACATTTGTTGCTCGGCCTTCGTGTTGCCAGTCGGGCAATCGTATGTAGTTCGCTTCGCTGTTCGTGTCGGCTTTAGTGGTACAGGCGGCTCGTGCAGTTTGTGCGTTTCGTTTGGCCGGCCGAAGGCCATGCGAGTTGTGTTAGGTCCTGTGCCGTTCTTAGACTGTTCGCTGTTCGCTGGCCCAATGCGAGGCTCGTTCAGTGCTCGGGCAACTTCCTAGCGCGTCGGTCGGTCGTTGAGAACAAGCGCCAGCAATTTTGTTTCTTTTCTGCCAGATTCAGCTTGAGAAAGGCTAAAAAAACGAGTGAATTGCCATTAGACGTTTGTCGTTTACCGTTTGCCGTTCAACGTTCGACGTTTACGGTTTGTCGTTAGCCGTTAATCGCTTTCACGTTGACCGTTACGAAACGGTTTTTGAAAAACGTTGCAAAGTGTTTGAAATGTAATTTCGAAATTCCCAAGCGAAACTGAGAAATAAAAGAGAGGATAGAGAAAAGTGTGTTAAAACGAATTATTAACAAGTGTTGCAAACGTTGTAAAATTTCCCAGTTCAAATGCTAATTTTTTTGAGTGTTTTTTAAAGTTGTCTATTTTTTTTTCCAAAGATGCTTTAACGTTGCAAGTGAACAGAAAAGAAAGTGTTGGAAAAAGTGTTAAAATTTATTTTTTTTTCTGTGGCTTTCAGGCAAAAGGTAATTAAAGCCAGATTTATTTGTAGATCATAGAATTGAATTCAAAACTCAAACTTTGTGTGAGATATTAAATGATTCCTTATTAAAACAAAAACTGGACTGTGTAAAGAAATAATTTGGGATTTTTGTGCTAAGTTTAAAAATTTTACTGTAAGTTGGGAAAATTGTTGCTTAAAGTTAAAGCATGAAACTTGAAGAAAGAAGAATGAAATTTGAACTAGATTATGAGAAGTTTGAAAGTTTAAGAAAGAAGAAACTAATTCAAACTATATTTGGAGATTATAAAAAAAAAATAATAAATAAAAAAAAATAAATAAATAAATAAAATGAATTTTCTTTTTTTTGTTAGAGATTTAAAACATATTTCCAGTTTCAAATTTTTCAAATAGCTATTAAGCTATTTCAATTTTCAAGCTTAAGCTATAGATGTGAATCTGGCACAAATATATATTTATTTGAATATTAAATTAAACTCAAAATGAAATGAAAATTAAAACTCAAACGTGCTGTGTCAACTTCAAGACTAAAATATTTGAGCTTTATAATATATAGTTGAAGCTATAAAATTTGTATTCAGCATCTTTTAGAGATGGAGTAATTTAAGCAGAATATAAATACTCTTTTAGCCGTGTTTCTCCATTTCGACAGATTTTTCACTTTATTTCATTTCATTTATTCATTTGGTTTATGTGTGCATTACACAAAACAGATTTCACATTCCACTTGTGCAGCTTAACAGGTTCCTTTCGTTCTCTTTCTTTCTCTCTCTCTCTCTTTGTCTCTTTTTCGATTTTTTGACACCTTTCAACTGGCATTCGTTTAAATTGCAATTGCATTATACAACACTGATTTCACATTCCATTTGCCCAGCTGCCTATCAGATATGTTAAGTAGCTTTCCAGATTTCTCTCTCTATATATATCTCTCTCTCTTTCTCCCATTCTCTCCTCCTCTTGGCATTTATAAAATTTGCAATTGCATTACCCAACACTGGCCTTACATTCCACTTAAGCAGCTTCATTTAAAGTACTTCACTTGAACATATTATCAGTTCTGTAAAATAACTTTCTAGACTTATCTCTCTCTCTCTCTCTCTCGCCCGCCTCTCAACTGGCATTCATTTGGATTCCAACTAGATTGCCCAACACTGGCTACAAATTAAAGTTTCACTTTACATTCTTTCAAAGTGAAAAGTCAAAAACTTTTGGATCATCGTGTACAGATCGTTTTGTCTGCAGCCACGTGAATTTCAAAGGCTGTGCGAAAAAAGTTTTCGCGCTTCTTTTTTTTTTTTTTTTTTCTTCTCATTTTTCCTTGGCTGTTCGCTGACACAAAGAGTCAAAACTATAACCGAGCGCTCCCAGCGCCCACGTCTTGAACCCTTGTCAAGTTTTTAGTCGCTGTGATTTATGTTTTATTAATATTAAAAGTGATTTATTAGCCATGAAAATTTTCGCTGGCTTAAAAAACTTGTGCCTGCGCATTCAGTCGGCTTCAGTCCAGGTGTCCTGCAGGTTGTGCACTTTTTTCTGCACTCTCCCTCTCTCTCTCTCTCTCCCTCTCTGGCTGGCGCCACGCCTGTTTAATTACAGACATGTTGCAACGTTTCAGTGGGGGCAAGGCGGAAGGGAGAAACAGATGCGTTATCCTTGTGCTCATTATCCTGTTGCCAACTTAAGCTAAACTGAACAACGAGATTAAAATTGTAAATGACAGCCAGACTGACAGGACATAACAGGACAGGACGAAAGAGCTGAAGCTGAAGCTGTACCTGTAGCTGAGGCGCGAGTTGAAGCAGAAGTTGCCGTTGCCGTTGCAGTTGCAGTTGAAGTTGAAGTCAGCCAACAGCTGCTCCTTTACTGGAGCTGCCTCGGTTGTTGTTGTTGTTGTTGTTGTTGTTGTTGTTTTGTCAGTGTTGCAGGACATCGAGTTGGCAACGGTTGCGCCACTTGCTGTCTCTTGTCCTTTTTTAATGAAAATTAATTAATTAAATCATTTTTTACGCAGTCGCCACTTGCAAAAATCTCACACAGTTACAGTAACACTCTCTATGTATGTGTGTGTGTGTGTGTGTGTGTGTGTAAGTGCATTATTATTAAATTACATAATAAATATTATGACTCGGCATCCTTTGACTGCTTCTCTTTTTTTTTTGTGAAGAACTTGCTTCGCCGCTTTTCCCTTTGTGCAATGCAAATTTCAAAACTTTTCTTTTTTCACTTTATATAATTTTTTTTCTTTTTTTTTTTTTATTTCGTAAAAAGTTCTTAATACAATTTGCATTCTTTTGCTCGCATTTGTCAACTCAAATATTATAATTTGCTTATTGCATTAGGGCTAAAAATAAGCTGAAACAACAAAAAAAAAAAAAAAAAAACAATTTCCATGTGATAAAAACAAATTTGAATAAATATTCAAATTTAATTTTCTCAAAATTGAAATTATTAAGAAATAAAAACATTTCAAAACAACTAAGATAAATTGTTCGAAATTCAACAAATAAAAATAGAAATTAAGTAAAAGTATATTTCAATAAGAAAAAGGGAACAAAATTGATTTTATTAAATTATGTGAAACTTTACGAATTTAAATCGTTTTAAATTGTTGAAATATTTTTATTCATTTATTTTTGCATTTTATTATTTATTTTGCTGCTAAGAATCTTTGTTTTTAAAAATGTAGATTTTTTTATTTCTGATTAATAATTTAATAATTTAATTTCCGAGCAATTGTCCCTCTGGAAGTTAAATCATAATCAGATAAGCTGCAACTGAACTATTAGTTTGCAATAATTTATTCTCATTCTAAAATATTTCATCTCAATATATTTTATTTATATTTTAGATTTATTTCATTTTTACTTTTTTTTTTTATAAGATATTGTTTCTACATTGATATATCGAACATATATCTATACAATTATATGCATATTAAATTATGATGTTAATGATGAACATCTTAATAAATCTGCAAATTCACTCGTTGTCATTGCCTCTGTCTTGTTCACTCGCCAACAGATTCTCTTTTTGAGTCTGTCTCTCTCTCTCTAATTTTCCCTTATACTTTTTACTCCTATTCCCTTCATTTCTTTGCTATTCGTGCTTGCCATAACTTTCTCTAATTATCTCTCTCTTGCATCGTCGTTTCTCCTCTCTCTCTCCTTTTTTTAACACTCTATCTCTATCTCTATCTCTATCTCTATCTCTATCTCTATCTCTATCTCTATCTCTATCTCTATCTCTATCTCTATCTCTATCTCTATCTCTATCTCTATCTCTATCTCTATCTCTATCTCTATCTCTATCTCTATCTCTATCTCTATCTCTATCTCTATCTCTATCTCTATCTCTATCTCTATCTCTATCTCTATCTCTATCTCTATCTCTATCTCTATCTCTATCTCTATCTCTCTCTATTTCTCTCTACTACATTTCACATACACATCCACATAAATCGCATTACTATTTGTAGCTATTACATCTCGCTTATTCCATGCACATACACATAGAAATTGCGAACGATGAATGATGCTGCATCGCCTCTTAAATAATGTGGCCAATGCAATTGCATTGCATTTGCTATATTAGCCAAATTGGGTAGCACATATTGTTGTTGCTGTTGTTGCTGTTCTAGCTGTTTTCCATATGTGTGGCTGGGTCTTGGTCAAAAGGCCACCGCGCCCCTGCCGAGTTGCTGGTTCCAGTTTCTACTACGCTGCCTTTTCGGCAAATAGCCAACTCCGCTCCTCCCTCTGCTCCTCCTTCCCCTATTTTCTCCTAGTGCAGCCTTAAGCTGTATATCCGACAAGCATTAAAAACAAATTAGCATAAATTTTGTGTGGGCCGCTCGTTCGTTTAAGCCTTTTGTTAAACGCATAATGCAAGCAACGCAGCTTAAAGGCCAGCAACGCAACAACAACAACAACAACAACAACGGAAACAACAACAACAATAACTGGGAACACTACAGGCGCAGCCCAGCTGCAACGCCAGCTGAACAGTTAAAGTTCGAATGTGTGGACGCTGCAGCTGGTTATTTGAGGCAACAAAAGAATTTGAAACTCTAATTAAGATGAAAATTGTGACATAACATAAGCGAAGAAGAAGACGAAGCTGAAGCTGAAGCTGAAGCTAAAGAAAACGAAGCTGCTGTGAAATATTGCCAGCTGTATGACCTGCAGGCACTGCGAGCGCAGCCAAGCGCAGAGCAATATCAATTTGATATAAACATAGATTTTCTACTATGCTCAGAGCTAATTGAAATAAGCTAAAGATTGAGATTTATTTGAAGATTTCTATCAATTGAATTGAAATTGAAAATCTTGCATATTTTATCAAATTGTATTGAATTCTTAGAGTTATTATAACTTATATATAATTTATATATTTTTTATAAACATTAAATATTCAACTTGTTCGGAAATTCTTGCACTTTTCGAGGGTGAATGCAGCTGGGGCTCTGCATTTGAAATTAAATATAATAGATCAAGTCGAATCAAATTATATCGGTCAAGTCTCTGAAATCCTTAGGCAGAAGACTCGACAGAGTCAAGAGTGAAACGCCATAAAAATGGGCTCATCAGCGCAGACGACAGAGACTTGAACGTTTAGATATTTATTTTTATATTTATATATCTATGTATATACAATTTTATAAATATATAATTTTCTTATAAATATTTTTATACAATCCCGACAATCTCAATAGTAAGAAAATAATTGTTTACAGATTTTACATTTAAAAGACTCAAAAAACGAAAAATTTGTGATTTTGTGTTTTTCTTATTGCAAAAAAATAAAAATAAATAATAAAAAAATAAAAATAAATAAAAAATTTAGCAATGCATTGCGAATTTCACATGATTTCCAATAGAATTACAATTTATATAAAATATCATTTTTTCTGAAAAAATACATCAAATTGACGAGGGAAGCGAAATTTATGGAATATTTAAGAATTAATGAAGTTTTTATAAAAAAGAAAACAGTTAAAGTTTTTACGAATTACTGAGATTTCCTCCTTAGTGGGGAACAAATTATAAAAACGACAGAATATATAAATATATTTATCAATATATTTATATATTTTTAATTTTTATATATTTATATGTTTATATATTAATATATTTTTATTTTTATATATTTATTTGTTAATATATTTATAATCTTAAATATTTATATATTTATTTATTTAATATACTTATATTTTCAAGCATAAATATATATTTATTCTAGCAAACATTTTACATTTCAAGTACTTTAGATCTTATTTAACTTTATATTTTAGTTAATTCAAATCATTTTGAAAAATTGTTATATATATTTATTATTTTTATATAGTTATATATAATATTTCATGCTTACGCAGCGTATGCGTAATGTGAGCTCTACGATGCCGGGCAGCTGCTTTGGCCTGATTTTAATGCTCGCTCACAAAGTGAAAGGTGTATATCGGTTATGTAGTTGAAACAAAGTTGATATATATGTATATCTCATAGATTGTATATCAAATTTGAACTAGAACTATTCTTTAAATATATCTATAATATCATGCAGTTCAGTTCGATTTGAATTCGGAATGAGTATTCAGCAGTCGAGTGAGCTCAGCTTCTTTTTCTGCTGCACCTGGCATATGCCAAGTGCATATAAATCATAACAACGACCTGGGTTAACAAAAGTCAGGGGGGCGTCGCATAGGCAGTTGTTGCAGGGGAGACTGCAACTAAAGAGGGCGGCAGGGGGGGGGGGGGGAGGGCGTATGCAGCTTTAGTTAGTGGCAACGCATTGCCAGCTAATAAATGACGTGTCACAGTGAAGCGGAAATAAACACAATTAAAAACGCATCAGTGACGAAAGGCCACGAGAGAGAGAGAGAGAGAGAGAGAGAGAGAGAGAGAGAGAGAGAGAGCGAGAGAGAGGGAGAGAGAGCTCTGTGGCATTGTTGGGGATGATCCACACGCGCCATGTGGCTGGGAATATGCCTAACCATGGCAGCCCTTTGACACTACCCCGCCAACTACGTTGACTGAGGTACTCCATTGAGTTGTGAGGATTTTGAGGATTAACAGATCCAAAATTTCTGTAAGCTAAAGGATAATTGTCCAATTGAATGGAGCTGTTTAACGAAGATACCCTGTAATTGGCGGGGCTGCAATTTAGAAGAAGAAGAGTAAGAGAAATAATATAAATTATTTATTTAATTTAATTTAATTTAATTTATTTAATTTACATATTTTTTTTTTTTATATAAATTATTTATTCTAAAATAAAAAAAAAAAAAAAACAAAACAAAACAAAAACATAATAATATAATGTGCATGACTGAAATATACCCTATAACAAAGTAAATTTTATAAATAAGTTTATTTATTGTGTATATAGTAAAATTATTCATCAAAACTAAAAATGAAAAGTGTTCGCGGAAAAAAGTACATTAAAGTTGCTGACATTAAAATACCCTGTAAAAAGAATATTTTTTTATATTTATTCAGAAGCCCATTTTTGTAAATATATTCAGTAAGCTAAGTTAAGTAATAAAACTCTTCATAGAAACAAAATGATGTACACGACTTGTACATACCCTGTAAAAAGTTTAGTTAAGTAAATTTAACTATTCCAAATCTCGTTTTTGTAAAAAAATTAAAATATACTAAAAAAAAAACTTAGATAAAAAGTAATCAAAGTAAGCGAAGCAAATTAATGTGCATGACTTGAATATACCCTGTAAAAAGTTTTCCTTTGTACATACATTTCGATAGCTTTAATTTTGACTTCACGTGTAAAGTTCAATCATAAAATTCTCTAAAAAGTGAATAGAATTTTAGCATATGAACCAGCACATATCCTGTAATGTAAAGAATGTGTATAAAACGTCAGTGGATAATTGTATATTAATTATTATCCAAACTGAAAAATAATTTATATTGATCAACTAAAAGATACCCTTGAATCGGATTAGAATAAATACATCATATCAATGATGCTTAAGTGTAAAAAATCTAAAGTATTAATCCATTGCATACCCTGTAACTCATTGGATATTTCAATTACTCAGCTAGCCATTTGTACGTTTGCTCTTGTAAGAGTTCAAAATTTGCAGACGGCAGCTTAGTCAATTCTCAAGCGTCTTAAAGAAGTGAACTTTAAGCAAAGTTGAGCAACAGCAAAGCGTAAAGCGCAGTTGAAAGGAAGTTGTATGAGTTCTCAAAAGCAATTGAAGCAGCGTTTGATACAGCGACGCAGTATTACATAAACAGTACATAAAAATAAAATGATTTAATACACTGTAGACTCGGACTGTTATATAAATGTGCAGTGCAGTGAGTAAAAGGGAAGCCGCATTTCCACTCACAGTCTCAATGCATTTTCTAGTTTAGTTTTGGTGCGAGTGGCTGCGCTGCTCTTTAGAGTCGAACTCTATGGACTCTGGCCGTCCATTTCGTCCACCTGGCCAAGGGTGGATGGCTCGTCTTTGCCATTCGCATTTACTGTTTAAATTGCATTTCAGCTATGCGCCCCACGCGACGCGACGTATGCGTAATGTGCAAGCGAGTAGCTGCCAGCAGTCCACAAAAGAGATGGCGAGCCACGAAGGAACTGAACTCAACTAGACTCAACTCAACTCAACTCAACTCAACTCGACTCGACTTGCGGATGGTCCAACAAATTGCTTGGCCAGTTCTACGGTTTTAATGTTTCTCAACCTTAACAAATTGCAAAATCGCGGTAAAGAACTGCATGCCTCGCACTCTTCGTCTCTCTCTCTCTCTCTCTCTCTACCTTTGGCTCTGTTGCTTTTTTTTTTTTTTATTTCAACTGCACAAGTCTTGACCACAAGAATTGTAAATGGCTTCAGCTCGGCAGCCCTTTTCAAGTTATTGCAACTGTTGCTATTGCACGAACAGCACCTGGACTCTGAGCTTTAATTTGAATTCACAATTGCCATAGAATTGACAACTGTTGAAGCTCCATTTCCCCATTCAATGCCAACTTACAAGCTCATAAATGCTATTTGAATATATCTCTAGATAAATGATCTTGAAATTAGCTAAACATTTTCATGCTGCATTACATCGGCTGTGAATTTTTAAATTTTATTAAATTTTTGTCCTAGACTTTTACTAATTTAATTCATTTCCCAATTATCACACTTCATTTATAGCTTCAACAATTGCTGCAGCAGCGTTATCGAATAAAAAACCATCGCTCTTGTTGAGTCAGCCATTTCTATTGTTATGCTTAGTACATAGATATATAGTATATATAATATTATGATAGGTACAGGCATAAACATGTAATATATACATAGATATAAACTTGCCTTCTGGGCACTTAACAGCTAGCATGCAGAGAGTATGTATATGAGTAAAGCTGGCCCCCACAACCTCAACTATAATCTTAAATCTGTAAAATATTATGTAAAATATTATTAATATAAAATATTTTACTATATGCATTTATCTGTGTATAATTTGCATTCATTTCCAACACTGAGTTTCGGTTGGGATTTTTTTTAACACTCTTCAAGTTTGTTACTCAAATTAAAATTCTTTATAAATTGATTTTCATTTAGTTTGTCAACTAAATTCATGTTAACTAAACGTGCTCTTCACACTGTCTCAAGAAATAAATTTCGACTTGAATCAAATTCTCAATTCATTTAAGGCTCACAAAATTCATAGCAAATTTGTAGTTCAATAAAATTGCAAAAATAAAAAAAATATAAATAAATAAAAATATGTCAAAGCTTTTGGTTCTGGCGAATGATTGTTCAAATGTTGCCTCACTTGAGTTTGTCCTTGTCCTTGTTCTTGTTTCTTGTTGTTGTTGTTGTTCTTGCTGTCTCAGCTGGCAACACTTGCATGCGGCATGTGGCATGTGGCATGTTGTGTGTGGCACATTAAGTTGTTGTCAGCTTGTTTTTTTATTGTTTATACATATATTTGAGTGCCTAATCAAAATGCAAGAATCCAAACAGCTTTCGCTTTCGGCTTGCGCCAGTCCCAAGTCGTTCGCTGCGTGCGTGCTGCAAGAGAGATGCCGCAAAATTGACGTAAAAAAAAATAGAAAAAGAATGAAAAACAAAACACTCTTATGCCCAATGCAAATGTTGTGTAAATGATCTGGCTCAACTTGGGCTTATTGCAACTAGACATGCACCAGCCGCAATTCGAAGCAGCTCAAATGCCTCGCACACGACATGTGAGCTAATCAAAACTGACATGTCAGCACCAAGCCTGTGTACATATATTTGCTTAACACAAACAAACAAATGGCGCAAGGCGATCCCAGTTAGTTGACTAGCAAATACCTCTTGATTGGGTATATTTATTGCAGTGAGTGTGTGGATAGAAGAGAGAGAGAGAGAGTGAGATAGAGAGGAGAGTGAACATACAAACATTTTGATTCTATAGTGAGAAGTAAAGGAAAGAGCTGAAAAAACCACAAATCAAATATGTTTTTACAGAGAATGAAATAGATAAATTGCATAAAAATTTCCATTCTTTGCATAAAAGAGAAAATAGAGAAGATAGCATATATGAAATATTCAAACTATTTAGAGAGAAGAAAAGTGGGAGAAAAAATCATATATATCAATATTATTCAAAGTAACTGCAGAGTAGAGAAGAGAGTGAGAAAGAGAGAAGAGCTCACATGGCTCTAAGGAGGAGAGCATAGATTGTGAGAGAGGGAATGAGAAAGAAAGATAGAGAGAGAGAGAGAGAGAGAGAGAGTGAGAAGAGCTGGCAAATATTTATTTAAATGAGATTGAGTGAGAAAAAGAGAGGGAAAAAAAAGAGCTCACAAGGCAAATATTTTTCCAAAGGATAGAAAAGAGACTGAAAGAGATAGAGAGAGAGAGAGAAGACGTCATATGACAAACATTTAAATTCGCTAGACAGCAGAGAAAAGAGTGTGAGAGAGAGAGAGAGAGAGAGAGAGAGAGAGAGTAAATATTAAAATTCTGTTAACTAAAGAGACGAGAGAAGAGATCTCCCATATCAGACATTCATAGTAACTTGGTCAAGTTTTCCAACTTCAATAGCTTCACTTAATGCATTTATAGGGTATCTGCAAGGGCGCATAAAACAATAGCTCAATATCCAAAAGCCTTCAATGTGCCATAAAATTGTACATAAACCGAGCCAAGTACTAACAAATATATTAAATATACAAATAATAGCCAAGATATCTATAAAAAAAAAAAAAAATAGGCAAATAAAATAATGAAATTTGATGCAGCTGAAAAGTTTTGCTTACCTTACGTCAAATATTTATTGAAGATGGAAATTGGAGAGTGCGAAGGAACGAGAGCTTTGCTTGAAAAAATAATATTATTGGCAAAAAAAAAAAAATTATAAATAAGAAAATAATATATATTTATAGAAATTCTGTTTAAAAAGTAAAATAAATTTTGTGTTGCTTCAAAAATGATTTAATTTTTATGCACGAGCTTCTTTGTTGTGCCTTTGAAAATAATTTCCATTAGATGCGATAGGCCTGCCTCTCGTTGTCTCTAATTCTTAAAAACTTAAAACTTAGTTATTCTTTTGCTGCTTCTTAGTTAGCTGCTGCCTCATTTGGCAGACATTTAATATTCTGGCTAATTCTTGAACAGACCGGAAATATATAAACAACATATGTAGCTCCCAAATGAGTGTTAGGCGTTTGAAGCTTTAACACTCTGCTCACGAGATCAACTGAAAAGAATCTCTCTCTCTCTCTCTCGCTCCCTCTCTCTCTCGCCCTTCGGTTTTTTTCGTTTTTGTTTTCGATTGAGCGTTTTGCATTGAACAATTCGTGTGCTGCTCTTTTCTCGAATATCGTTTAGGGAGCGTTATGATTGACACTCGCACAATAATTTTCAGTAAGTGAACAGATAACTCTCAGATATGTCTTTACACTCTTATACACATGCACTCTCACGCACGCTCTTGATGTATTTTGCGAAGAAAACTCTCGCATACATATCAATACATAGGCAAATGACTTTTTGCTTTATAAAAGTCAATCAAAACGTCATTAAAAAAATAAAAAAAGGGTTTTCTATATATAATATTTATTTATTTTATTTTATTTTTTTTTTTTTTCAACATTTTTCATAAATTTTGTATTAAATATAATTCAATAATATGCTCAAAATATTTAAAGAAAAATTTAAATTTAAATTTAATTTAATTTAAAGAAACTTTTCTAATGCAGCTCTAAAGCCTTTAAGGTTCGACTAATGCCCAGAGTGAGGCGCATCATGTAGTTGCCTGAGAGTTGGTAAATGTTGAAAAATCCATTACAGCATTTGCTGATTCAATGATTCAATTGCAACACAAATCGAATTGAGTCAAAGTTCAATTCGATGGATTTTGAGCTTCGATAATAATGCCAAACATGCAACAATTTGTTAGCTGTTGTTGTTGTTGTTGTTGTTGCTGCTGCAGCAGCTGGCCATGAAATTTAATTAAAACGCATATCTCGATGGCAAAGAGGAGCCAAATCAGCTGCATGATGAAAATGTGCTTCAAATATGAAAATAAAAAAAAAAACGCGGCTTTAAGGGGCCACTGAGTGGGTGTGCATGAGATGGAGGCAGTGGCAGAGGGGGGGCATGGGTGAATGGGTGGGGGGGGATGTCGGCTGTGCTCAACATTGAAATTCTTTTGCGCGTTCGGTTTCGTTTTATCATTAATTTAAAAATTTGTCAACCCTTTTCAACTGCCAAAAACGCCTAAAATATGCACACACGCCAGAGCCAATGTATGTGTGTTAGTGTGTGTGTGTGTGTGTGTGTGTGTGTGTTATGGCATAAAAGTGTTGCTTTCATTTTGGGATTTTGCCAGGCGACAAATGCCACGCAATGATTGAAGCTGCGCTCAAGGGGTACGCCTGACTTCACACGCTCTCCTCGCTCTCTCTCTCTCTCTCTCTCTCTCTTGTTCTCTCTCTCTCTCTCACACTCTTTGTTCCCTTTGCTAGATAAGAACACGCGCGCACACACACAGACGAACTCATGCATTTGTCAGGCAAACATGCAAAAGGATGTGCTTCAGCGACATTGACTCATGGCACAGCACGCGAGGCCTGCCCTGGCCTCCCTCTACATTCGGCTACATCTAGCCCCCCCCCCCCCCCCCTTTGACGACGCCTCTGTCTGTCATGTTTTTGTCTTTTGCATGCAATGCAACAATTTGTTGCATTTCTTATATGAATGCAAATCTACAAAACACACAATTGTGAGCGTAGTTAGTCAGATGAGAGAGAGAGAGAGAGAGAGAGAGAGAGAGAGAGAGAGAGAGAGAGAGAGAGAGAGAGAGAGAGAGAGAGAGAGAGAGAGAGAGAGAGACTGGCAGATGCCCTGTAGGGTTTAGCTTGAAGATGTAATGCTACCAGATATGCACATATATATATATCTCTAAGAAACATTTTAGTTGTTATCGATTATTATCGATAGTTTTTGGCAGAGTTATAGCCAAAGTAATGGGCTATTCAAAACCTATATAGTCAGCTTGAATTACTTTTAAATTTTCTAATTTCAAGTTTCTAATTCTCTTAAACTGTCCATCGTTGCAAAACGAATATACCTGCTTCAGATTATATACTTCAGCTTCTCTATATCTATATAGCATTGTGTATACGCAGTGTGGTCTACTCGACTCTTTGCCATTTGCAGTCCACTCTTGCTGTGCTCGTACACACTCATTCAACAAGCTACCCCACTTGGGAGCCAGGGTATTGACAGCACTGAGACTGCTTGCTCATATCAGACACACTCTGAGTGTGTTTGTGTGTTTTGCATATACTTGTAGCCTGTGCGTGTCCTTTGAGCAGCTCACTATGGCACTTGGCACTTGGCACTTGGCACTTGCCACTTGGCACCTGCTGCACATGCAACAACAATTGCATACAAATTGTTGGCCAAGTCCAATGCAGCCACAACAACGGCTAGAAAAAGCCAGAAGACGACGCGTCACAGTCGAAGAGGAAGCATCAAATGTCAGACGAACTGTGCGCCAAGTTAGGTATTCATTGGCCAAATGCAATTGTGTCATTTGTAATCCTCCAGCACACCAACACCCCCCCCCCTCCTCCTCTCCCTACCATCCACATCCCATTCATTTCCAGTTCGTACTCAGCTCGTTCCAACATATTGGCTTGGTGCCTTCGGACATTGGAGTCTCAGTGGATAGGTCGCTTCAATCCTTGCTGAAGGCAAGAGTTCAGCTCATTTGAATCAGTTTTAAATTTAATTTATTTATGAGTGAAATTTTGAAAGTCTAATTAATAATCAAATAGCAGGAAAACGCGTGCATTTGAACTGGTTCATTAGACATTCAGCTCAAGCCCTAAGTTTTCAAATGACTATAACAATTGTGAACTAGTTCACAAATGGTTCTATATATTGTCTGAATATTTTTTAACTTTTATATATTAGAGTTTAGCAGTCATATATATGTTCGTTTGTCATTTATGAACTGGTTCACAAGTGATTCAACACTGTGAACCAATTGCTATGGATTTCACAATAAATGCAAATTTATAGCATTTACAGCCTGTGAATACTAGACTCTATGGTGATAGATATATGCACCTAATGGGCTGCAGCTTGTCACTTGTGAACTAGTTCACAAATGGTTCAATTATGTGATTAAATTGTTATGCGACTTGGAACGTATAAGAATTTGGAACTTGTAAGTGCTGGAATAAATATCACTATATATATATATATTTATATATAAACACATATATTCTCACTTTAATTTGTGAACTAGTTCACAAGTGATTCAGCTGCACTTTAAGTTCAATTTGATTGAACGATTCTTTAATTAAATTGAAATGTGTGATAAAACCGAATGTGAATCGCATGTGAGCAATGGAAAATTGCCGAAATTTGTAAATTTTCGATGAGCGCCAAAAATAAGCTCATCATATGATGAAGTTTCTATTGATGCTGCGGCATGGTTATACCTGACAGCAAATGAATGTGGCATTTAAAACGTTGACAACTTTCAGCTGCACATTTCCAATGTGGACAATCGCAGCGCCAACCACAATGAGAGAAGCGAGAGACAAGCGGACAGCGGTGCGAGGCTGATATAAAAGGTGTCTCTCTCCCTCTCTCTCTCTCTCACACTCTCTCTCTCTCTCTCAGAGAGTTGACGGACAACTGTTCAGCATCCGCTTGATGCAGTGGCAGCAGCTTGTGCGATTGGGTTCTCAGTCCATGTCCATGTCCAGACGACAGTTAATTTCCTATTTGATATTTGTTGTTAATCAAATAAATTTGCACGTTGTTCAAATCGAAAGCATACGGAAAATATATGGGGGCGGATGACTAAAACTGATGTGACGCAAATACATGTATATACATATGTTCGTATATATATATTTATGGGAAAACGCATAGACACACGCATTATGTTAGTCAATCAAACAAAGCGAGCCGGACAGATGAAGGCAAAGATACAAGGAGTGTGGGAGTGTAAGAGAGAGGGAGAGAGAGGGAGAGAGGGAGAGAGGGAGAGCAAGTGTGTGTGGACGACTGTCAGGTAAGTTGTGCACTGACTATAACAGGATTCCAGCTTAATCTCTAAATTAATCTTATTTAGCCTATAAACTGCAATGTCAGCAATGTGAAGAGACAGAGAGAGGGCGAGGGAGAGAGAGACAGAGCACGAAATGTGAAAGCATAGGGCAGTGGGCGTAAAGGAGGTGAGAACGGTGGGGGCGTGGCGAGTTACAAGTCGCGCTGCCTAGCAGACAGTAGTAACTCCCAGGTAATCCTTTTGTCACAGTTCATGACTTTGCAGCTTTTACTATTTGTGTGAAAGCCAGCAGTTGCCAAGGGGAAATGAACGACTAGCAGATGCCCTGTACGTGTATTACTATTTGATTGGCTATGCAGAAAAAGTGTAGCCTATGCATTTACACTTGATTGTGTTAATACAAATACTCCAAAAATATCTCTGCTTAATTTTGCCTTAAGCATAAACGATATTTATCGATTTTGATTAGAAGATTTCCCAAGGCATTTGAAATGTCTGCTAAATATCGATAATTATCGATTTTACATGGAGTTATTCTATCAATAAATCAACTAAACACTAACAGTATCTAGAGTCTATATTCTCCAACATGAGCTGAAGTATATAAAAGGGGAGTAAATGTAAATTCCCTTGCTAAAGGCGACGATTAATCTCGCTGTTCACGAATTCCGTTTTAGACGGACAGCGCCATATATAGATGAGATATAAAGCAGCTGGCGAGAAGAAAAAGAAAGAAAGAAAGAAAGAAAAAAAAAAAAGAAACAACAAAACAGAAACGAAAATATTGTCCTCTGTCGCTATTAATATTTTCACATTTTTTGCAAGCCCGGAGTGCAGATTAGAAACAACAACAAAGAGAGCAGAAAACCGGAAACCGAAAAACCCGAAACACCCAAAAGAGCAAACGTCACTAAAACTACGAAAACTGAAAACCAAAAAAGCAAAAAAAAAAAAAAAACTAAACCCCAAAAAACCAAAACTGTTCGCCGCACAGTTACACGACAATTACATGACAGGCTCAAGCTGCAACAGCACAAAACGAGGCGACACGCCACATAGAGAGAGTCAGCTAAAGAGAGAGAGAGAGAGAGATAGAGGGAGAGAGAGAGGGATAGAAAGAGTGAGGGCAGCTCATAACGGCACTGTTTGCATACCTGGCTAGCTGGTGATAACAATAATCCTTGACAAGCCATAAACATCTTAACGTCGCCGGGTCGCCGGGTCCAGCATCCTGCCCCAGGACATAGTCAGGCACTCAGCCAAAACGACAGCGACAAATGGACCACAGTCAGAGAGTGCACTCCCAGCACTAACTCCAGCAAACACTACGCAAAAATACAAACCAACTATGACAGAATATATATATATATATATTGAGTATTTAATGCTCTACGAAAATGTTGGTTTTATATTCGCTACTTTTTTGAATGGAAGTGAGCTTATTGGCATTGAAAAGTGCGCTAGAAATAAATGCAATTATTATAAGTAATTTGAAAGTGATTTAAGTAGTATCTCAATTGCCAAATAGCATAAATATTATTATTATATATAGGATCGTTGGGAATGCTTAAAACTTCATGCTTATAAAATATATATATTTAACTAACTAGCTAAACTAACTTTGCACATCTTTCTACTCATTTTCTCCTAACACTTGATCCATCTAGCAGAGAGAGACTTGATGTGAAAATAAAAATTGTTTAATTTGAGAAATATCTTCTTTTCTTGTGCTATATAAATCAGTTGCCTTCTAAAGCTAGATACTAGAAGTGGCATAAGAGGTCTTAGATGGCATATTATCTATTCGAATAGAAACAAATCTGGATACACACAAGACTCTCATCTATATACATATTATTGGGAGCGCTGAAAAGTAGGCAGAGATTAATATCAATTTTAATAACTGGAATAATTATAATAATAATAATAATAATAATAATAATAATAATAATAATAATGATAATGATAATAATAAATAATAAATAATAAATAATAAATGTTTGAATAATAACTAAATTCCATAAAAAATATATCTTCCACATATATACGAAATATTTATTAAAGTTACTTTCTACTAAAGCTTTCTCTTTTCCTACGCATATCCTTCGCAATAAATCAGATAACTTTAAGTGACATTCAATCAACTCACATTTTCGCACAATAAAAATATGCATATATAGATACATCGCTTTCTACAGCCCCCCCATTTCTGGCAGTGTACATTTTTGACGTCACATTGGGATAAGCGCAGGCAGCAGGCAAGGTAAAAAAGAGGAAGAGCAAGGGGTTTAGGGGGAAAGGTTGAACTTCAACGACAAAAGCAACTGAAAAGTCGATTTGAATGTTTGTCGTGTCCGCTTCGCTCACTTCACTACTGCGCTTATTTTTCATTTTATTTTTTTTTCTGTCAGCTTTCGCTTTCATTGCCAACGTAGATGGGTTTTCCGACTCTGCTTTGCTGCGAATCCCCAGCCAGTCGAGCTGTCCGCTCGCCTGGGGAAGGGGTCGTCATGGGTATCTCTTTACACCCGCATAAGCAGCTAATTCGTTTATTATTTTTATTGTTCCGTTGACATTATTTACGTAAGCTACTTGTCAGCTTTTCACTTTACAGCTAACCGAGGAGGACCCTCCTCCTCCTCCTCCTTCTCCTTCTCCTCCTCCTCCATCTCATCCGGTCCCACAATCCGCCGTCAGTCCTGCCGAAGGGTAAGCAACCAGAGACGGATGGAACGAAGGCTGCTTTATAATATTCATTTCCATTTTATTTGCCCATTTACAAGTTACAAGCTCTGCCTTGCTTCCACTCTCACTCTCTCTCTCTCTCTCTCCCTCTCATACACTGTCTCTGTCTCTGTCTCTCTGTTGGTTCTATTCAATCTCTTGCCTTTCCCTTACTTATTTATCCATCACAGCTGAACTTGGTTCACATTGGGTCGCTGGCCTTTTGACTGGGTTTGGGTTTGAGTTTGGGTTTGGGTTGTTGACTGTCGGGTTATGCCTTCATTTGTCACTCGATGACAGAGCGAAAGAGACAGAGAAACAGACTAAGAGAGAGAGAGAGAGAGAGAGAGAGAGAGGCTTCACTATAAATGGTTTGACGCCTGCTTATTCTGAATTTGACATTAATAGACTAAGCCATCGATGCAGCCTATTAAATCGCCTCTCAAGCACTCAAGCGCTCAGCGATGAGAGATGAGTTAATTAAGAAACAAAAGGCAAAATAATTAATTGCCCACACTCCGGAATGCAAATTGTCAACAGTAGCTCAAATATTAAACATTCATAAATAGCTTTGATATCAAATCGCATTTCCGCTTTTGATTGATACGTTTTTCTCGTCTATTTACTCAATTTTGAATGGCATGAAAAAGCGATTGAAGATGCTTTGATTGTCACTTTGCATAGCTCAATGCAAATATATAATAACATACTACTCTCCTATAATAATTTATCTATCACTCAGCCTCCTAGCTCTACTAATTAAATTTACTTTTAGTTAACTTCTGCTGCTTTCTTCAATCGAAGTTAACTTAAACTCTAATATGAATTCATATACATATTCTTATCCAAAAAATCATATTCCTAACCAAGATCTCTTCAAATCACGCATTTTCGAATTGCAAACATTTTGAATTGAAGGAATTGAATTTCCATTGACAAAAATCACAGTAAAGTGCAAAAAAAAGGAGAAGAAGAAACCCAATTGAAATGAATCTGTGGATATCAAGTGGACAATTGTGAGTGAACCGTGCGGGAATTGTAGTTATCAACGGATGCCAAAGCTGCAAACTGAAAAGTCTCGACTAAACCTTGCTCTCAGCCCGTCAGCTACACCGGAATGGCAAAGCAATCGACAGAGACAGAAAGAGAGAGAGAGAGAGAGAGTGAGGGAGAGTCGCATAAAAAAACCGTCAGAAATATCCGCTGGGCACTAAGCTCTAGCTAAAGCACTCCAATTAGAGCTGCGCATGGGCTTGTGGGCGTGACGGGGGCATATGAATGGGGGGCGTTGCTTGGAAAAGCCTGGAGGCTAACGAAAAAAAAAACAAAAACGATACGAAAAAAAGCAGAGATGACAAAAAAAATAAAATAAACGAAATGTCGAAGCGTAAATGCACTTGCCAACAGCAAGAAGCAATTGTTGCTATATATATATGGTTAGCCGATTGTTCAGATTGTGCAAAGCTTTTCCATATGCCTTTTATATGCTGACAAGCTTATATAATGCCCTGGATGAAGTGTAACACAAGGCTTATAAGATATCCCATTTGAGGTCTAAGCTTATATAATATAATCCCCAGACATAGTTTGTCTCTTATGGGATAGCCTTTATGAAGTCTACTCCTTGCTGCAAGCATATATGATGATCTATATGTAGTCCAGTATTTTAGACAAGCCCTTTATGATATCTAGTATGATGATATGATATGATATGATATCTAGCCCTTGGCACAGGCTTATATGATATCCTAAATGAGGTCCAGTCTTTGACACGAACCCTATATGATTCCCTATATGATATCTAGTCATTGACATATGCTTATATGATACCGTGTATGATACCCCATATAAAGTCCAAGTATGTGAAACAAGCTCTTGTGATACGCTATATGATGTCTGGTCCTTGGTACAGGCTTTTACTATACTCTGTATGAAGTCTACTCTTCGGAATGATTCTAAACGAAGTCTACTCTACTAAATGATTTCATAAGATATCCTATACGAAGTCTATAAGATATTCTATACAATATCTACTCTTTGGAATAAGTCTCTAACATAATCAATATGAAGTCTACTCTACTAAATGATTTCATATGATATCCTATACGAAGTCTACTTTACAGTATTAGTCTGTTAGATTATATATATAAAGATATGATATCGACTCTTTGTAATAATTCCTAAATATTTCTATATATCCTATATGATGTCTATATATGACCTCTGGTCTTTGCTTATATAAGCTATAAGCTATTGGATGTTCTAGATGTTGTCTCTCCCTTGGTAGCAGCTTATATGATACCGTCTAGTTGAAAAATCTTTTTAATATAAGTTTATCCTAGATAAAGTATATATTATGATATAAGTTCATATGAAGACTAGTCTTTGAGACATGCCTTAAGATATTCTGTATAAACTCAAATGATACCCTATACGAATTAAACTCTTTGGTATTGTCTCATATATCTATATATATTCTATATCTATACGATGTCTACGCCTTTCGTATAAGCTTATATAATACCCTATCTGAAATCTACTCTTTGCCATGAGCAAAGCAAATAAAAATATGACAGAGTCCAGTGCTGCAAAAGGCTCAAAGGCTAACACACGCGAACAGCTTATGCATATGCACGAGTGTGTCTGTATGTGCCTGTGCTTGTGTGTGTGTGTGTGTGTGTGTTTGTGTGATTGCAAGTGTGACTATCGCGCCGCTGGCTATGACTGCTCATTTACACATTTGCTCACACATGTCCGTGTGTCCGGGTGTACCCGATGCCCCGAATCCCGTGCACCAAATCTGTCGCATCAGCAGAAAATGGACACAAAAGCTGACAGCGGGCGTGATAGTGGGGCTGATTGTGCAGCTAGTCTATTATATTTATATATATCTATATATATATATATATATATATATAGATGTGTGTGTGTGTGTGTGTGTGTGCGGGTGAGGTTAAACAAATACAGTTAGTAGACGTTTGCTAACTTTTGCTGACCAAAAAATTTACTTTACCAAAAAAAAAAAAAAAAAAAGCGAAGAGAATGAAATAAAATAAAGGCGTGGCAGCAGCCCCTTAAGTCATTGTGGCGCTAGTTAAAGAACGTCTGTGGGTGCGGATGCGGGTGAGAGAATGGTGCTAGGAGCGTGGTGCTTGGTGCGTGGCAGAGACGCCGCCGGGCTTAGCACGTTTCCCCACATGCGCTGGCTCGTTGTTATTTACTCAACTTCCAAGCCGCTCCCTCTATCTCTCTTCCTCTCTCTCTCTCTCTCTCTCTGTCTCTGCCACTCACTCTTTGAATGTTTGTCACCAATTCACTCTGTTCGTGGCCCTCGCTCAGGCTCTGTCTCTTTGTTTAATTTAGTTTACTTTCAAGCAAAACTTCTCCCGCATTCCCAAGTGTGTAATTTTAAATGTCAGCAACAATAAATACACACACACACACACACACACACACACACACCAGTAAACAAACACACACACGCACACACACACACACACACACTTAGATACATGTCTTAAGCTGCTAAACAATTTTCCTATGCTGCTTTGGTCAACTTAGTTGCTTTAAGTTGAAGACAGCGAAGACAAAAAAAAATAAAAACAAAAGTGAAGAAAATTAAAAATAAAATAAAGTTTTTAGAACCAGTTCACACTGTGCTACAAATTTGATAAATAATGCTGCATAGGTGTGGAAAGTGTTAAAAAAGTATTTAAAAAAAAAAATAGAGTAAACTAAAGTAGAGTATCTTTGAGTCGAGCACTCCCAACAACTATTGAATGCGCATGCAATGAGCTCAATAATATTTTCAACTAACAAAAATTAAATAACGCAAAGGCAATGTCAAAGGCTGTTGGCCAATGAAACCTAATTGACAATAATAAAAAAAAAAAAAGAAGAGAAGAGAATGAATGAAAATTGCTGTGATTGCTGGGAACGAATAATAAAACTTTAATTTTGCCATTTACTCAGCTTGAGCTGACATTTTATTATGACGTCAAATTGGGAAATATGCAAATGCTAATTTAATTCACAAACAGTCAGCACAAAAATATATATATACACATATATATATATTCAAATATTTTGATTACAACGCGCTGCCAGCAATTTGTTGCAGTTGTTGAAATTGTTGCAATTGTTGTTGCCATGCAACTCGAACGGAACATAATGAATGCCTGCTGCATGTCTGTCTGCACAGGCCAGGAACCCTTAACGCTCAATTTAATTTATTTCCTTCTCAATTAAATAGAACTCGCTTTTTCATCTCTCTCTCTCTCTATCGTTATCTCCCACTCTCTTTCCCATTTACTCTCTATCTCACTCTCTTCACTTCTAGCATTCCAATTGCCTCAACTCTGAAGTCTTGTAATGCATATTAAGTTCATTTTAAATCTTCATATTACATCGTGGGCTTTGGCTTAAAATAATTTATTCTATACGAGTTGTTCAGGTACTACATGCATTAGTTAGGGTTCTACACTTGTTAAGTAACAAAACAAAAAATAAATAAAATATGATTCTAAAAAAATATTAAGTTCAGCTAACTATATTAATCGATTGTTGGAGCGTATAGATAAATTATTTTATATTATATTTTAGCTGCATATAAAAAATATTTATTAAAAAATGCATTAAAAATTAAAAATTTAGGAAAACTACTACAGTAAAATCCGTTTATAGCGACGCTCATGGGAAGGAACGTCGTAATAACCGGAAGACGCTACAACAAGTACAAGTTTGCTCACAAAAATTTGTATATTATCAATAGTCGTACGAACGCTATAAGCGTAGAGATTATAACCTGATTCTACTGTATCATACCCATCGGTTCCACACAAATCGGTTTCTTTATAGAACTTATTTGCCTCAGATTCATAGCAAGTTTATTAAACTTTATATATTGAAGAAATATACATAGAAATCCATTGCAAAAGTAAACTCTATTAGCTTAATCAACATAACATTGCATTGCATTGAATGACGTCATACAAAAATTGGGTCAGTTTAATGCAGTTTTAGTGCATAGATAAATAAGAAATATCTTTACATTTTTATTTTTATTTTTTTTTTTTTTTTGCATTGCATATGCCCTTCCCATTGGCTCTCACTATTCAAACAGCATTGACCCTTTTTCTCATACGTCTCTTAGATATTCACTTGGCTAAGTAGATGAGTCAACTGTATTTCGTAATCCGTTTCGTAATGCTAATGCCTGTGCCAAAAATAAAATTCGTAAATGAAGCTGATGGGTTATGGTAAAGCAAACCAGGCCACAATTATGACAGAGCTCAGCACAAAAAATGCAGACACCAACTCGAACAAGTGCAGATCACGGCTTATACTAAATAGACCAGGCACGCCCACAGCCCCCAGGCCAGCAACTAGCATACCCTCCAACCACCTCTCTCACTCTCGCTGCGGGCTGTGTTTAGCTTGTTGAATGGCTGCGATAGATAGGACACGTATCTAATAAAATGGCTAGCACGCGTGTGTGTCATGTCATGTCACAAACAGAGAGAGAGAGAGTGAGAGAGAGGGAGAGCGAGTGAGTGGGAAAGAGAGAGAGAGAGAGGCATTGCCTCATGTGACACAAGCTTCGATCTGTTGTTGATATAGGGCTCATGCTCTTAAGCTCAGTTGCTAAGCTCATTAAATTTTGTCAAATGTAAATTTGTGTGGCTATATATATATATATATATATATATATATATATATATATATATATATATATAAATATATTGTAGACTGCTTGGACATGCAACATGTCGCTGGCATTGGCAGTCATTGCCAAATGGCTCGAACTTCTCTGCTGGCAAATGCACTTCCTTTAGCATTATTTCCTGTTGCGAATGGTTACATTCGTCTCATCTCCCTTGCTCGTGTTCATGTGAATTTATTACGTGCAAATGTAAATAGCGGCACGTGCGCGGACTGCAGCCAGACTCGGACTTTGCAGCCAAGTGAAGTGAGAGGAGCGGCAAGATGAATGCGCGTTCGCATTTTGTATGCCAATAAAAAATTGTTGTTGTCGCCAAACAAAGGCGAGACAAATGCAGCCAAAGCACACATAGATATACACACACACACACACACACACACACACACAGAGAGACAGACACAAGTGCTACTTACAAACGCTTTGTCAATAGATAAAGCATCTACACGATATACGATACTTTGCGTTCGTTCATGGCTTTGCCACAATATGCAATATTTATTTGCCTCTGCTCTCGCTGCCTCCCTCTCCCTTCCTTCCTCTCTCTCTCTCTCTCTTTGCAAATTTTGACAGCTGAATGGAAAATTGTGTGCAACAAGCAGTGGCAAATGCGCTCAACAATTGCGCTCCAGCAATTGCTGAACATTTCCCTAATTGAGCTTATTTAGCAGCCAAGTTTGTCGCTCAAGTGTGAAGAGCTCGTTGCTTTTGTAACTATCCTAAAATAATTACTTGGCATAAAGTGAATAATAAACTAATAAAAATCAACTAAATAATTAATATTCTAAATTTTTTTCTGTAGTTCGTCTGGTTTAATAGAAAGCATGTTTAAGCAGATCTTTAGACGCTTCAATAGCAAAATATTCACAATATTTAACAGATTCTTGTCAACTCTCATTCGCTTCAAAAGTCTGGAAAATAACATCCATTCAGTAATTATCTGATAAGCTCAATATGCATGCCTAATGCCTGGTGGGAAATGTTCTCTGATGCTCATATCATCGGCTTGAGAAAACACTGTGACGCACCCTGTTGATGTAGCACCCTGTGCATATTGCATTTATTGCATAGCTTGAAGTATTTCCTTTTCATAGGCCATTTCAATTTTATAATAAAAATATTTAAAATCTCTGATTTTTGTCAAAGAAAACAACAATGAGTAAATGCTATCGATAGCACTATCGAGCGCATTTTGTTTGCTGTTCGATAGTTTTTTAAGTTTACACAACACTGAACCAAGTTGTTGCGCCATTATTCATATGTGAAAGCTATTAATCATGTGTATTCATAATTGTTTAAAAAATTCTTTTTATGCATTATTCAGAAAGTTAAACGAAATAAATAAATAAAGATACTTAACAGAGATTCCTTAACATACTAGCCTCTAATGTAATACTATATTATTATTATATTATACATTATTGTGGTAAGCAACAGCTGCTGCTGCAGCCTTTTAGCTATTTCTGAGGCACACTTTAGCTTTATTCAAATTCATTTGCAAATTAATGAACTTTAACACTTCACTTCAACATTGCCTATCTTGACAGGATATTATCAGCAAGCTTTTCAATTCCATTTGGCTTGACCAGACTCTGCTCTAGCCGCATTCATATGTGTGTGTTGAAGCCATTCAATGAAATCAACTTGAAGCCAATTTCAAACTGTCATTGGATCACTCATCATCAATACTCTGCATATAAGTCAGCTAGAGTGAACTGAAACAGCTTTGCCAACGTTGGCCATTCAATTGTAACGCAAATACAATGCAAGCCAAGAGTTGGCACTCGCTTTGTTCACACTCACTCCGCTGACTCTTTGACTTAACGAAATGAGAGTGCAAATCTATACAGTGTCAAAGGAAGCGAAAGAGTTTTGGAAATTCAAGAATTCGCTTAACTCTTAATGAAAATCTCTGTAAGTGTCTGTCAGCCTCTGTAGAGCCACTGAAAGTCCCTGAAAGTCTCTTTATGTTAGAGCTGCAGCTAGGCATAGGAAATGTTAAGCATCGACTGCTAACTCTGTCTGCATTTGCCTAACTCAATTTTTCACTTAACCAATTCACAGCGAACGAGCGCAGCGACTGTCATTACAGTGAAGCAATGCTAATGGGAACTAGTACATCAGGCTTATGATGATGATAATGGTGGCCCCACATAACGGCGACCAAAGCGCCAACAGCATTCGCAATCGTAGCAAACTGAATCATAGCGAGAACTTCCACTTCCAGAGCCTCAGTTGGAAGGAGCAACAACAACAACAACAACAACAACAACAACAACATCAGCAACAGTCCCAACCACAGCGACAGCAACGGCGACAATTAGAGACCATTAGCCGAAGGCAGACCAATCAATCTATATTTAGACAGAAGCTGGCGCATTTTCAATTTGCCGATGTGGGCGTAGGCGTGGGCGTGGCCAATGGAGGCGGACGATTGCAGCTGTTGCTGCTGTTATTGATTTGCAATTGCATTGGTAAGTGAAATGGAGCATGTATCGAAGCGTTGCGCAAAAATATCTCGCTTGGTTACTAATGATTTATCGATAATTATCGTTGAGCAAACGATCGATAGCTGAGACCTAATCTGAGCTAGAAATCACACTTTATTGTTTGCCAAGTCAATCAAAATCAGTTTTATGTTCATAACTTAGTTTCTATTTATCTTTGATAAAAATCGATTTTAATTAATCATGAGATTATCGATAACTATTTGTTATAATCTTTCATTAAACGGCTTAGCCTTTTTTATCCTTTATTTATTATCATTTTATTTTATTATCATAATTTTTATCGATACTTGTTGCCATGCAAGTTATCGACTGTTTACTTTCATCTTCAAGTAAATTTACGATTATATATGTTGATAGATTTTTCTTGATTTTCCCAAATTTTTGGTATGTTATCCATGAGTCAGCTATCGCTTGTATTTACACTTATCATCGATAAACCAAAGAGAATGTTAGCTTTGCTTATGCGCACCATCGATTACAAAATCCAAGAGAACGGATATCGATATAGCGCTTGCTTGTTGTTGATCGTTCTTTAAATCTCTTTCTCTAACTTTCTATGCAATCTACACACACACACACACTCACACATACATACACACAAACACATACAGCCACATATATAAATACGTTAATTGTTCAATCAATGTTTTTCTCTTCATTGAAATGAAGATAATTCCGTTTCAAACAAAATCTCCTCAGTGGGCGCCTTCGAGCCGGACTTTGTCATACCGCTGGAGAACGTGACCATCGCCCAGGGCCGGGACGCGACATTCACGTGTGTTGTCAACAATTTGGGCGGTCATCGGGTGAGTGGTGACGGTGCGTCAGTTCCAGCCAAGGTATGTATCGGTTTTAATATCCAAAGCGTGTTTTGATTTATGAACAATGCAATAACAAATCGTTTATCGTTTATCGTTTAATTTGCCCAATACGTATTTTCCGTTTACGATTCGCACCAAAGTTTCACAGTTGAAAGTGCACAAAAAATCTTTTCAGTTTTCTCTCTCTCTCTCTCTTTTGGAATCAGTCTAAAGAATAAAGAAACTGCACAACAAGCACAATTATTATATATATATATATCAAGTTTTAACGAGCACCTACCTACTATATATGAATCTAAATATATATATATATAGTATAAGTAAATATATTATACCATATACTTACTATATAATAATAATAATAATAATAGCACATTGCATATTCAAAGCACTAAATGCACCTCAAAAACTTAAACCGAGACAAAAAACAAGAATTAAATAAATACAGCAGATACTTATCATAATAAAGCGCGTCAGACTGCAGGCTGTCGGGCGTAGTCGACTGCACAATACTCGTTCGTAATGGAAAAGTTTGTGTGAGAAAAAGTCTAGATGAAATATAGAGAAATACCCGAAGATTTGATCTAAAATTGTGGAAGATATAGTTTGCTTGCCATGAAAGAATTAATTAATTATCTGGTATATACTAAAATACCAGATAAAATAAAATATACTAAATATTCCAACATATAAAAATTCAATTGGCAAACTTGAAATTGTCAATTAATGCTCGAAGAATGTAAAAGAAGATATTGGTGGCACATCGTAGGCATAGCTCTATATATCGTGAATATTCATTCAACATATTCTATATAGATATATTGTAAACTAACATAAATCAAGTTCATGAAGATATAGAAAACTTTTTGGAATACTTCAACGTAGTTAAAAGATTTTACAAGATTTTTTCTTTACAATTTTGAACTACTCATAAAAGTAAAAAAAAATATATTGTATTTTTATTGCGAACGAGTATAAAAATAAAAAATAAATAAATATATATTTATATATAAATATATACTGAAATTAAATACAATAATACCAATTGGTTAAGCTATGTAAAATATACTAAAAAAAAAAAAAGTAAATTGTATTTACATATTAATTGGTATGTATATATAAATATATGCAATTCTTTATATTGTTTTTATCACATCGTATTATTATTGGCGCCCACATTTAATTTATGCTACGCGTCGAGAGCAAGAGTTGGTAAAATGAATGAAACACAGAGATGGAATACACACAAACATACATATATACATATATGGAAATGCCTACATAGACATGTATATATATATAACACTGTATATTTTATAGAGCAAAGCTTCAGTCTGCTGCAAATGCAGCCAGAAAAAAACGAAATTAAAAATAAATAAATAAAAAAAAAATACATTTAGTAATTTAAATAAAATAACAAGAGAAAATATAACATAAACCAAAGGAACAATTGAGCCGCAATTAAAAGGTTTCGTAACTAAATATTGAAAACACGTAATCGTTTAAGCCAGTTATGCAATCATTGCTCTAACAGGCTTAGCAACAAATATGCCAGCCAGCCACACACAGCAACACAGCAGCAGCAGCTGCAGGCCAATGTAGCAGGAGGCAGCATCGAGTGCTTTAAGAAACTCGGTTATAATTGCTGCTGCCGCCAGCCCAGAGTCTATCGGTAGTCAATAGTAGTTAAGTCCCTGACGACTCGGCTAGAAGAATAACGATTTAATTAAAATGCTAAATCGGCACAGTTTTTGGCCGACTTATGTAAGTTGAATGTAATGAAGTCTGAAAGCTGCGGGGGAGGGCTTACATCAAATTGGAGCAAAAGCCTTACATCTTAGCTTACTATTTATAAACCTATTCACAACAACTTTAACAAAGTACAAAAATTACATTTATTAGAATTTAAATTAAAAAAAAAAAAAGGAATTTAAATTGATTATAAAAATATTTTTTGAATAATATAATTCAATATTATTTACTCCACCAAAATATCTTGAAAGTCAACTCGCTTGAGTATCGAAATCGAATTTCTGTGTGTTTGGAAGTAACGAAAGTTACTCATTTTTCTACTTAATTGTAGGAGTTGATTTTTTGAAGCAGATGAAATTATAATATTAAATAAAACAAGATTTTAATAAAAATAAACAAATAAAAGAGCTCGAGTTGAGATTGCTCGACTTAAAGATTCCTGAACCCTGGCAAAGAACTAAAAGTTGATCGTTAGTAGTAGAATATCTAAATCAAAATTTCAGAAAGTATTGATAGCCTTTAAATGTGTATATTTGCAAAATTTCTTCATTATTTCATTGGTATTTGAAATATCAAAATATCTACCTCATTAAAAAATGTCAAGATCTTAGCTCTAACGATGTAGACGCTACACTTAAACTAAGTCATCGATTATTATCGAAAAAATATGTTGATTAATCGATAAAAAGATAAGTACTGCCGATGTCATACACGAGTATCTCTAGTTTTTGCGGGTGGACACACGAACGGACAGTCAGACGGACATAGCTACATCAACTCGGCCCCGTCACTCTGATCAGCAATATATAGAGCTTATGGGGTCTGTCACGCCTCCTTCTGCCTGTTACATATACATATTTTCACAAAAACATAATCAACCAAAAATTTCCCATTGTGCTCAGGGTATAATTATAGAAAATTGTTAAAGGCCCATTTGTAGCTCTAGCTCTAGCTCTATGCTATGCTGATTCCTATAATTAATGTATTCTAATCAAATTTACTGATACTAAAAGCGATCAAAAAGTTAATACGAATTAGCTGCAAGCGTTTGCCCAACTGAAAGTAAGTCAAATCTCTATAGATGGCTATTGCCATGGCTCACATCAAATTTTGTTGGGATTTAATAAAAAATCGCCCTTAAATGTAAATAACTATTCTATATATCAATCTTTTTTTCTATTGTTTGCTTAATTTTTTCTATATATATATATATATATATATTTTTTTTATTCATTTTTAATGCCTTTCACACAATGAAATGCATTTTGTTTGCACATTGCAAACAGGCGAGTTTGACTGACTGCGACTCTGTGGGTGTTTGAGTGTATTCGAACGAGTATTTTTTTTTTTTTTTTTTTTTTTTGCATTGTGCAGCGCCACGTCAAAGAGTGTTAATCAACGAAATGGCATCATAAATAAAAATACAATTTCAGATAAATCCTATGATGCTTCAATCAAACAGGAACAGCACAACAATTAGACAGAGTGCGAGTGAGAGCGAGAGTGAGAGTGAAAGAGTGAGGTAGATCAATACTCAATTTCATTTTATTTAAACAATAAATAAAATATTGTCAACATAATAAAATAAATTGCATTCGCTTGTAGCAAAAAAAAAAAAAAAGAGTAAAACAAATTTCGAGCCAACTGAAATAATAAACAACGTGAATTGAAACGAATTTCGAATGCTCTAGGCCAACATTTTTTTACAAGAAACAAGTTTATTTTAAATGTAATTGCAAGGAAAACTTCAATCAATTTTCCATCAATTTTCCCATCTTCAATTATATAAAAATCTTTGTAAGCTGAGAGAAAATTCACAAAATTGAGAATTTAAATTAGAAAGAGCTAGATATTTTTGTAAAAATTATTTGTATAGCTAGGATAGACATAAATTGCCTCTTAACAAAGTTTCAAGCTAAATTGAATGTATATTTAGCATAACTAACAAAAAAAACTGTTGACTGTTTAAGCCTTCTCATGAGATCAAGTGAAAAGAATCATACTCTCTCGCTCTATCTCTCTCTCTCTCTGAGTTTTTTTGTCAAGAGTGAAAGACACTGAGAATTAGTCAACAGAAATTAGCGAGCTTTGCTATTAAGCTCTCAAAATCTTATAGATTGGCTTTACAGCTTTAGCCTAACAGCTATATTCAATATATTTACATTTTTTTTTTTTTTTAATTTTACAAGTAAATTCAATACAATCAACATACATGTTAAGCTTGCTTTAGAATTGTTAGCTAGATTCATTCATTATTAGAGCTTAGTGCTGTATTCAATATAGCTAGATTTCATGTAGGCTTGGCTTTGCAGCTTCTAGCTTGACTATGTGTATTTAGCTTTTTTTTACAGCTTTTGGCTGGACTCTGTATACATTTAGCTTTTTGTTCATTCCACAAATGAATTGGCAGCATTTGCCACAAGAAAAATCAATCAGATTCAATTAAGCAAATGAGAAAAAAAAGCTAAAAGGAATTTTGTATATTAGGTGATTGCCAAATGCTAACTTTTATAGATAAAGAATTTTTATAGATTTTATTATAGTAATGTGATTTGTTGAATCATTTTTCTTTGTCCTTGAGTAAAAATATAAATATATGTTATTTAACAAGTCGCACACTGGAAAGATTAACAAATTTGTAAAAGAGAAAAACTTTAAGAAAACCAAAAATAGCTTTATTAAAGGCTGAATTAAACAGCCAGCAGCTAGAATAGCTAGATCTTCAAGATTTCTTACCGTAATAAAAGTAGTTGGCAGTCAGGCAAAAATATAAGAAAGGAAATAAATTTGATAAATACCTAATATATACAGGGTATGTTTATTATAGCGAATTTTGTGATTTATTTTTAAATTGTTTAATTATTCAAAGAAATCTATTTGGAGCTCTCCATAAGATTTTATTCACTTGTCAATTCTCAGACAAGCTAAATCAAAACAAAGAACTGAGGGTAAACATAAGTGAGGCAAATGATAACAACAAAAGGAAGAAGAAGAATCGCATGTAGCCTGCATTCGCGTTACTTTTTGAGCAGACCTCGTAAGCGGCATACAAATCTGAGAGCTCTATAGACAACTGAATTTATGATTAAACATATACATATATTAAAGAATATATATACATAAGTATTATGCTTTTAAGATTAATGTTCCGCTACGGCAAAAGGTTGTTGTTCAACAAAAACAACAACAGCAACGAGTACAACAACAACAACAACAACAACAACAATGAGTTTATCGAGAGCTCTCGCCTATCGAGCTGAACAAAAGAATCGAAACATAATCGTCGCATTGTTTTCGCTCGCGACTTTCATTTATTTTCAATGGGTTTTTTTTAAACCTTATTCTTAAATATAATCTCGATACACATAATTTTATTTATTTTTTTTTCGATTTTTTTGTTTTTTGTTCATCGAGAGAAAAAGTTTTAATAAAAATGAATTCAAACGCACCGAGTTAAAACCGAAACAAACTTTGCACCATATTCAATATATAAATATCAATATATCTATAGTATGTAGAGTATATATATATGTGTACATATATAGTTGTAGAGTATACATATTGTAAATATATACATGTATATATCTTCTTTTCTTTATTTTTTTGCTGCATGCGTACTTGTAGTTGCGTAGTCCTTTTAGTGGCGTAGTCCTGTATTTAGTGCTACTGTATCCTGACTTTATGACATTTGCTTGCTGTATTTGCATTTACACATAGCACAATTCCACTTTTTATTAACAATTTCTTTGTTTCAATAGTTTTCTTTTTTTTTGTCTTTTATTTTTATTTTTTTGTCGACATTCACTATCAGAATTGGCATATCGAAATGCTATCCCCATTGCCCTTCCCTTCCCTCCCCTTTGTATTACTCAATAAATTTGCTTTATTGAGTAAATAAATAAAGTGACAGCCCGGCAAAGTCCCGGACCGGACCGGACCCGGCCAGACCAGGCTCTCTGTCAGGTTCGGTTCGGTTCTGCTCTGAATCGCTATTTATTGGTTTATAGCATTTTTCGGCGCTACTATTGACACGGCTCAAACGGAGCGGCGCGGTAATGGGGGCATGCCAGCTGGCTATAGTCCCAGCTGCATTTGCATTCACTTTGTTTGCCTCTGTGCCGGTCCTCATCCTCGCATAAGCCTATATTACCAGCAGCTGAATCCACATTCCACTTTGAATACAATTTTTGGATCTTTAAAAGTGTGAACATCCGGTTATTCTTGTTTGTTTCTTTTACAATTCTATTAGAAACTGTTCAAACTAAAAAAAAAAAATAGTATTGGATAATGCTACAAATGCATACGACACTAGGAAAATATTACAAATGATTAATAACATTTGTCAGTTTCTGCTTAAAATTCAACTAAAATTTAGATAATATTCCAATTACAAGTGAAATTGGATTTAGCTAGTTTTCAACAGCTCGCAACCACTGTACCTAAACGGCTGCTCGAAAAAAAATAAAATAAATAAAATGAAATAAAATAAAAGAAATCACACTCGCACGCGCAAAGAAAGCAAAACAAAAACTTTAATTATAACAGAAATTGAAGCGAAGCGTTTAATTTGCTATCTCTCTTTTGCTCGCTGTGTTTGCATTTGACTTTGTGATATTTGTTGCTAAGCCCTAGCAGCGACGCCGGCAGAGACTAGAAACCGTTTGTCTGCCTGCAGCAACAGAAGCAGTAGCTTAAAGCTTTTAACTCAACTTAACTAGAGAGACAGAGCGAGAGAGCAAGAGGTAGAGCGAAAGCGAAAGCGAGAGAGGCAGAGGGCAGTAGCAGAGGAGCACACATAGCGCGGTAGACACACACTACTTCTCTCCCTCCCACTCTCGCTCTCATTTAGTAAAGCGTTTGTGTGTGTGTGCGTGGAGTAAACAGAGCCAGTTGCTGTTATTGGGCATTACGTTAATGAAAACTGTCCAGTGACTGTTAAGCTGCGCCGCCCGCTAAGGTAGGCAACACTTTTTAATATTTGTATTGCATACCCATTACAAATGCTGTTGATAGGGTATGCGTTGCAGTTGCGAGCATATGTTTGTTCATTATCTTAAACATACCGAAGATGCCAATTGAATTTTATTAGATACTAGGTACTAGGCACTAGGTTACTAGGATTAAGAGCATTCAATTAATCACTTTGGAAAATTTATTTCTTATATTTCTGATTCAAGAAGCAATGCTCATATTGAATATTGCTTCATTCTTCCATGGAATTTATAAATATATTTTTTGATATAACAAATAACGTATAGCTTAGCGCAGATCATACAAAAATTTCAAAACTTTTGTATATAATTCTGTCTATATATATATCGATAAAAATCAATTTTCCAGGGAGATTCTTTAGACACATGGATTCCGCAAAACTTGGTATGTAGATTCCCTAATACATATTTCTAAATTGCATTTCTTGATCAACTTTTTCAGCTATAGGGTAGCTTTACTGTCGCACATTCTCTTTTCATATATATTTTTATATTTGTTTCTTCTTCTATTTTTTTTTATGCCATATGTGAGTCTGTTTGTTGTGTAATGCATGCTTTAGTCGCTAGATAACTGCACCTGCACCCACCCACATTTCCCGCCATCCCTATCCAACTCATATATATATTTATTTATGTATGTATGTATATGTATGTATTTTCATACATATTTATATATGTATATATATGTATATATATATATATATTTTTCGATGTATTCTCTTCAGTTATGTTCGTTTCAAACTATCAAAATATTTGATATTACATATGAAAAGAGTCAGCTTAAGCAGCCACAAATGTTAACTAATTGCTAAATGTTATCTCTTCTTCTTCACAACGCATACACACACACATACGCACACTTACAACAATCTAACGCAATGGCCAACCGCAAAACCCAATTCCAACTAATTGCTCCTGAAATATCCGTACACCCCGATTTCATATCCTTGGCCAAAAACCAAACAACTTGCAAAAACTTGCGCCAACAACGACCAACAACAACAACAACAACAACAAAACAAACAAACAACAAAAACAATGAAAATGGCGTCAAATTGCGCTGACATCTGACGACAACACCAAAACGACGCCTGGCGCCTGCAACTGGCTTTTTCGGCTTGGCTACGTCATTTGGCAACTGAAAACTGAAAACTGAAAACTGGAAACTGCAAACTGGGCTCCTCCATTGTCAACGGCAACGACATCTACACCAACAAACGACAACTTTTGTATCGTTGACAAAAAAAAAAACAAAAAACAACAAAATATAACAAAAAAAAACTGCCCCCTCCCCGCGGGCCCATGTCCACATACTACCGCCCGCGATCCATAACAAAACGCCAACTGGCTTCACCGCAAACGAAACTTTCAACTAAATTCTAATATATCCGCAAATCGATTTCAACAAACTATCCGTGGTGCAAATTGAAAAAAATGGGGGAAACCAACGGAAATTGGTAAATGTGGCATTCATGGTGCTGTCATTGACCAATAATTGATGCAACAACAACAATGAACAATGAACAATGAACAATGAACAATGAACAATGAACAATGAACAATGGGCAATGGGCCAACTCGTCTTCATTGAAACGTTGCACATATATGATAATAATAATAATAATAATAATAAAAATAATAATTATAATAAAAATACCAATAATTCCACAAAAATGTTAATGAATAATGTGCAACATTTAATATTCACTACAATCAAAACCAAAACTTTCAATTGAAACACTGAAAATGTAACACTGGAACATTGACTATGGAACAACACAACAATTGCAACGGTTTTGTATCGTCTATGGCTCAGGTCGCTTGGATCAAAGCCGACGCCAAGGCAATTCTGGCAATACACGAACATGTGATCACCAACAATGATCGATTATCGGTGACACACAACGATTACAATACATGGACACTGAACATACGAGGCGTTAAGATGGAGGATGCTGGCAAGTATATGTGCCAGGTCAACACAGATCCCATGAAAATGCAAGTGAGTATGCGATAGATAATCAATATGCTAACTATTATCGTTATCGATAACTATTAATATTAATAAAGCGGATACTAAAAACTAATAAATAAAGTTGATTAAGCTCGTGTTCAGCTAATTGATGATGTAATGCACTTTTTAGTGCATTGGCTGTTATCGATAATTAATCGGGAATAGAAATGAAATGTAAAACAAAAACCAGTTGAACTTTAATTTAATTTATAATTTAATTTTTTTAATTCATAAAATAAATTTGATAAGATTTCCATTTGAAAATTATACAATATCCAGCATATTCTACATTTACTATTATCGATAACGAGCACGTAGACGCTGAGGAACCAAATAGGAATATGTATATGAGCCTAAAATAATAGCTTAGATGACTTTTGTATATCCCATCTTATCTTGTATATATGCCTGTTCAGCATGTCTTGATGCTTCATTTTTCTGATATCGATAACAAACAGTATATAAAAATAAAAGCAGTATATACAATTAAAAATGTTTATCAATTAAACGTTAGATTTACTCTTGCAGCTTAATAAATCACACTGCCAAAACGGTATAGTTGTTTCACGAATTGAATTTGTTGGCAAATCGATTTTGCATTCCATTCCGATAATTGCAATCGTTGTTGAATTGTTGATCCGAGCTGCCAACTCAGCTAAAAGAGAGAGAGGGAGAGAAAACAGAGGCAAGATAAACAAAAACAAAAGAATCGCAACTAAATAAATGCGTTTGATGCTTGTGCAATTGGCCGAATGCACACGATTGCAATTTACAATTTAGCCGTGGCCAAAACAGCTTTGCTACACTTAACAAAATTAGTGAGAATTTCAATTTATTTTCCAAAATATTCCAGTAACACAACATTGCGAATGCTAAACTAATGTTGTGTTACTGTTAAACTATGCTAAATGCAATAGATATACGATATATCTAGATAAGCCATCGCCATGGCTCGACTAGACGATACCCTGTACTTGGATAATGATTATACAGAATTTAGAAATGGCTATTGGCCAATTGCAAAGTTCATTTAGCTAAATAATTTTATTTTAGTTAAAGTTATTGGAGCCTAAGGTAATATATAGGAAAATTTAGAGCTAAAATGAGTCAAACTTATCTCTAATTTGCCTCAAGTGAATATCTGTATATATATAGAGCCTACTACTCGGCTATAAAATACCGCGCAATATCTTAAAAAATACATTTAAAATACTTTGATTTAAGCACAAAATTAAATGAAATCCAAACGAAATGAGATTACTTTAGGGCTGCACTAATATGCGTGTGTGTTTGTGTGTGTGTGTGTGCGTGTGTATGTGTTAGTGTGTGTGTGGGCAAGTGGTTAGCAAGGACACTTGCCGGCATTTAAATGCAATATTTAAACAATGAAATGCTTTAAAGATAAAAATAAATAACAAACAATGAGGCTGCATTTGCTTTGTATGTATGTGTGAGGGAATGTGTGCTCATATGTGAATATGTGTGTGTGTGTGTGCGCGGACACCAAGTTGACAGCCCTTGCAGCATTCGTCCATTAAATGCGGCGCGACGTGTGCAAAACGCTTGCGTTTTCAATTTCATTCCGTTCCGTTTCATTCCCGTTGCGTACCCGCCTGCAGCGGCAACGGCAACGGCAGCGCAATAAAATCAAGCGAATTGAGTGAAATGCAAATATGAGACAAATAAAAAGTAAACAGGCCTGCACGCAGGCAGCCAAAAAGCCCGACACAGACAACTCGACTGCCTTTTAAGCCTTTAACGCAATTTTCTTTTTTACATTTTTTTTTTTTTACATTCTCCCATTGCGGCCTTTGGGGACGTTGACTTTATTTTTTATGACATAACTGTCAGCAGCAGCAATGGCAACAACGTTAAAGTAATTTACTGTAAAAGCTGGCAAAATTGCATAAAGATTGCAATTAAATATCTATTTAAATATGTATATCAATATTTATCCAATCAGAGCAGTTATTGCTGATTAATACGTAATATGTGCATAATGTTATCTGATTCGCTCTCTCTCTTTGGGCTGCTACATATTAACTTAGTTAAAGAAAAGAAAGAAAGACAGTGACATACATATATACCTCAAATTTATGCAGAGCTACTTACGCTCTCACCGCAATGCGTCGCACGATCTTTGCAGACGTGAGAGCGAGAAGTACGCAATAGAAAAGAAATAACCAATAGATTATGCATGGGAAGCACGAGCTGTCTACCTGCTAAGTAGTAGATAATAAGTGTGAGTGAGATGCATAGATGTCGGACACAGGCAAACAGTGCATCATAAAGCAAAGCATCATTTTAATTCCAGTTATTCCCTTCGTAAAAAAAAACAGTACTTTAGCAGACAAATTATGGCGTCTGAGTATTATAAAAGCTGTCATACTGAATTTGATTGGCCACTTATTCTGTGCTACGTTTTCGTGCTAATATTTTTATCCGTTATTAAGAGGCCATTATGATCACACATACTTATAATAGGTCAAGCGAAAATACAAAGTGCTGACCCTGCAACCAAGATAAAAATTAATACATTTTTTAACAAAGCTCGCCTTGAAATTGGCTGATGTGCAGAGTGGAACAGATGAACTACACACAGTAATGGTAAATGCAGTCCAGTAACTGTTATATAAAGTAGCATACTGCCAATTTTGATTGGTACACAAATCTGTGCTAATATTTTGTGACACAATCCGTCATTTGGCAAAACATATGTTAATCAGTCAGAGTAAGAGGGATGGCAAGATTGTCATGCTGCACATAGATGGCGGTTGCATTGACATGGAAACTGCACCAAAATGGCGAAATGAAAATGGCCTTTGAGTTTCGCTAAAACAAGATTGAACCAATAGAAATACGTTTAAAAATAAATTGATATAATTGAAGAAATATTATTTTTATTAATGTAATTTCGTTTTTGTTTCTTTTTTCTCTCTTGTAGACAGCCACTCTTGAAGTGGTCATACCACCGGATATAATAAATGAAGAGACCTCCGGCGATATGATGGTACCGGAAGGTGGTTCTGCAAAGCTCGTCTGCCGTGCTCGCGGCCATCCCAAACCGAAGATCACATGGCGACGTGAAGATGGACGCGAGATAATCGCACGCAATGGCGTCCATCAAAAGACCAAAGGTGCGCGAAACGTTTTGCTCGGCTAAACTTTGTGACTGACCGCATATCAAACTTGGCATTATGTTAACCTACTTTTTTTTACCGCATTTAGCCATACTGGTGGAGGGCGAAATGCTGACGCTGTCGAAAGTCACGCGATCGGAAATGGGCGCCTATATGTGCATCGCCTCCAACGGAGTGCCACCAACTGTGAGCAAGCGCATGAAGCTACAGGTGCACTGTGAGTATACAATTGCTGAATACATTTAATAAAAAAATACCCTGTAAGGCATATAAAATAATTAAAGCTATAAGGGAGTTGGAATATTGAAAAATATATACTCATATGTATATATGTTTGGATACAACTAATATGTATCCGTTTCTTTATGGCAATATAATATAATATATAAAGATAACAATGTAAAGGGCAATTGCCAGTCGTGCTGTCGACTCGCCAATAAATGCTTTGATTTATGACCCTTAAGCCCGGTACTCGAATAATAATCATAATGTCTCACACCTAGGCGGATGTGCGTGCTATGTAAGCTCACACTCGCACACATTCAGCGACACTCTGCTGCACTCCACTACACTTCACAACACTGCACAACACTATGCCCTATTAAACACCGCGCTACACTGTAGTGCACAGCACGACCCTGGGCAACACGGCAGCGTAAACGCAATAACGCGAACTGCAAGTGTTTCCGTTTCGATTTCCGCCTTCCGCCTACTCGAGGCAAACTTTGCAAATGCATTAGGACAGCGGCTAGCTGCGTGTCCTGCGGCGAATGGGAGACGATTAGGGTTTGGCAAAGGGACGCCACAGCGAGTTCTAGTCTAGACGTCACGTTTCTGTTGTAAAAGTTGAGCAGCTTTTGGCTTCGCCTGCCTGCCTGCCTGCCTGGCTGGCTGGCTGGCTGGCTGGTTGGCAGCCATCCTTCGGTATCATGTAATTGTGAACGGGGGGCGGTAGTGAGGCAGCAACTGCCACGCCCACACACACCCCCCTTTGGAGTTCGGTGTGCCAGCGGCTGCTGCAGCGCATTAAACTTAATGAAATTTTTTTGCAAAGGGACAACAAAAACGCTGTGAGCCGTTGCAGAGGGAGAGTTTCGTTAAATTGAAAATATGTGCAAGGCTCTAGGTGTATGTGTGTGTGTGTGTGTGTGTGTGTGTGTATGTTTATATTGTAGGTAAAAGATTCTATCTGCAATTTATATTGACACAACCAATATGTTCGCACCTCAATGGATGAAGGCGCTGTCTCCTCTGTATATCTCAAGAGAAACGAACCTCTCCACTCTCGCGATGTCAACACGCCCCTGCTTAACCTGCCGCAAAAATTAATTTCCATTTTTTTTTCTCCCCCGCTCTTCTCTTTTCTGCCTCTCCTTCTTATCTTTGCTTCAATTTTTGTGACTCTCGCATTTCATTTCATTTTCATCTCTGCTTCGGTTTGTCTATCAGTCATTCGTCCACATCCACCATCTACGACCACGTTTTCTTTTTTTTTTTTTTTTGTTGCTCCCTTTTCCCCTTTATTGCTTTTTGGCTTTGCGACTGCGTCTCAATTTCAATTTAAAAACCCCATATGGGCGTAACTCTGCCTGTTTCCTTCTACCTCCTGCCTCCTGCCTCCGGCCTTCTGCCACCTCCTCTTCATCCTGTTGCTGTCTTTTCTGATTTCTTCTGGTCTCTGCTCGTTGTTTTTCCGCTCTGCTCTTCGTCTTCATCTTCTGTCGGTTGCTGCTTGTTTGTCTTAACCTGACAGCAACAACGCCGAACGCCGAACGCCTCCTCCGCCTCCGCACTTGGCCACGCCCCCATGGGCACATTTACCGCTTGATTTCTTAAGTTGGTTCAGCGCTTTGCTTGATTGATTTTAATCAGAAAATTAAGTGGATCCTTGGCTTTTAAATTTCCCCCAGACAAACAAGACAGGCAGACAGGCTGTCAGCGAATGGCAAAAGTAAACGAGATAGATAGATAGATAGAGAGAGAGAGAGAAAGGGAGACGAATAGTAGTAAGAGGAACGAGATTATGTGTGTTTACGTGTGTGATGCTGTGCTTGAATGCTTGCCAAGTATTCCTTAAAGCCATTTGACTCGACAGGCTCGAATTACTCAGAGACTTAATCAGAATCAGCACAAGGCTTGCTAAGAAATCGAAGAAATTTTTATCTGTTTTTCTGTATTTTGTTTTCTATAAGTGATTGTCATTATTGCCATGACTAGCATGATTATGAACATTATTATTATATTTATCAATTTGATTCTCATAATCATAATCATTGTGATTCTCATTCTCATTCTATTTAATAAATAATCATTGTCATTGTCATTGTCATTGTCATTGTCATTGTCATTGTCATTGTCATTGTCATTGTCATTGTCATTGTCATTGTCATTGTCATTGTCATTGTCATTGTCATTGTCATTGTCATTGTCATTGTCATTGTCATTGTCATTGTCATTGTCATTGTCATTGTCATTGTCATTGTCATTGTCATTGTCATTGTCATTGTCATTGTCATTGTCATTGTCATTGTCATTGTCATTGTCATTGTCATTGTCATTGTCATTGTCATTGTCATTGTCATTGTCATTGACATTGACATTATTATATTTAAAGCTCTATATAAATAATATTATTATGACTCTTTATACTCAGATCTTATATATCTACACAGAAATACATTTAGGTTAAATATACTTTTGTTTTTCATCAATTCGCACATTTCACCTGCCCGACGTTAGAGCAAATAGATTATACTGATCAAACAGATAGATAGAACAGCTGTGCTATTCAACTATACTCGGACGATGTCTATGAATGGAAAGCGAGACGATGACGCACTTGTTTTTTATCAGTTAGTTGGACGGACGGACAGTCATGGGCTGAGCACACAGTCCAGCTGACGTAGAGGGCAGTTACAAGAAATGCTATAAAAAGTGCAAGTAGAGCTGGACTAAAGTCAAGTCAGTTTTCAACTGCGAGAGAGACGGCATGCGCACCTGCATACTAGTTACACTTTTCGCTGTGGTGGCCGTTGCCGCCGCACAGGTCGGTGGTCGAGGCGGTCCAGGTGGTGGTAGAGGCGGCCCCGGTGGTCGAGGTGGACCAGGTGGTTTCGGTGGTCCAGGCGGTGGTCGAGGTGGTCCTGGTAGCCAAGGTGGTTTTGGTGGTCCAGGCGGTCGTGGTGGCTATTACGGACCAGGTGGTCGTGGTCCAGGTGGTCGTGGTCCCGGTGGTCGCGGTCCAGGTGGACCTGGTCATGGTCATGGTCATGGACCTGGTCATGGTCACGGTCATGGTAAGCGTTCCACCACTACTGAGGCCAGCAGCAGTGTTAGCACCACCGAAATCAGTACAGCCGCCGATAGCACCACTGTGGCTAGTACCACTGATGCCAGCACCACTGTGGCTAGTACCACTGCTGCCAGCACCACTGTGGCTAGTACCACTGATGCCAGCACCACTGTGGCTAGTACCACTGATGCCAGCACCACTGTGGCTAGCACCAGTGTGGAGAGCACCACTGTAGCGAGCACTACCGGTGGCAATTAGACTCAAGTTGCCATAGCAGCTGCTTCTATTTTTTCCTCCAAAATGTATTTTTAATAAAAATATTAATCGCTCCTGTACAAATTTATTTTTAATCTCCTTCAATCATAGATTCGGATTCTAAATCGTTCTCTTTGTGATTATTTATAAGAATGATGGAAACTTTATTCATTGCTGCCTCTACCTCAACATCTCTATAGGCTAATCTTTATTCTCCTGTTCTCTCTCCCATTTCTCACTCTTTCGAGAACCTTTTGCCGTTTCTCTGTACTTCTTCTTACTGTTTCCTCTCATTATTCAATTGGTATTTCCTTCTCTATTTGATACAGCTCTATCAGTGTCGCTTTTATCTTTCGCTCAACTTTTTGATCACTCAGTTCTTACTTAATCTTCATGTTTTTAACCTTATTGGTTAACATGACTCGCTATCTCTCAGTGTCTCTGTCTCTCTCTCTCTCTAACTCTCTCACTCTCTCTTTCTTTATATATACATATGTATATACCCCTCTCCATTTTCCACACATTCTCTTTTGCCCCCAAACTCACTCCTTCGTTACTATAATCCCGCTCCCACCTCTCTCTCTCTCTCTCTCTCTCTCTCTCTCTCTCTCTCTCTCTGTCTCTCTCCCAACATAATCATCTTTCTTCCTTTATCTACCATTCCCATCATGCTTTCCTTCACCTCTCAGTCATTGCATGATATTGACTTTTACTTTTTCACATTCTTCATGCTCTGCCCCAGTCCGCGTATAATCAATTTATTACTGAGAAAAGTGAACAACAAATTACGCATACGCCCCGTGAAAGGCTTTGTAATTTCAGCTGCTGTTGCGGCTGCTGTTGCTGCTGTTGCTGCTGCTGCTGCTGTTGCTGCTGTTGCTGCTGTTGCTGCTGCTGCTGCTGTCGAAGCAGCTGTAAAACTCTATTAGAACAAATTACATTTTCAATAAGTTGATGGGCAATGCGAAAACAACAACAACAACAACGACAACAACTGGTAAAGGCGAGCCGCAAGAATGGCGCAGGGATTACAACGCGAGTCAAGACAAACAACACATGACATATGCTACATGGCAGACACACACACACAGACACACACACACACACACACACACACACACACACACACACACACACACACACACACACACACACACACACACACACACACACACACACACACACACACACACACACACACACTTGAAGCATGCACAAATCCAATAAATTGACCAATAATGAACGGTTGAACGCAAGCAATGCAACGGCGTAGTCAACGAAGCGAAGGCTGAGAACGATAGTGGGGCATGGCAAGAGTTTTGGGGCATTTGGGCCATGCCATGGCGGACAGCTGGCAGAAATAAGAGCAAGAAAAATGAAAAAACCAAAGTTGAAAAGCCAAAAACAATGATGGTCAGCGGCAAAGCCCAAGACAATGCCAAAAACAACGAAACAAAACAAAAACAAAAAAACGGAGCAAGAAAAATTGCAAAGCAAAAACCACAAACTGACACGACCAAAAAAAGAAGAGGAAAGAGGAGAAGAGGCAGAACAACTGCAAAAGTTTGAAGAATGCGCAAATACCCTATATAAAATAAAGTTTAAATTATTAAGAGACTTTAAGTATTTGATTGGCAAGCAAGATGATTGCTTATTAACAGTATGTTAGATAACAGCTGCTAAATAATCATATTAAAAAGTAATTGAATGTTGGCTCTATGTTAAATACACAAAAGCTAACACACACTTAACAGAATATGAATATTATGTTAGCTCGAAGTGATTTAGATAAGCTCTTTGTCAACTGCACACTAAAGTTAACAGACACTTAACATAATGTGAGCATCTGCACATATGTTAACAAAAAGTAATGTAGGTAAGCCATATGTTAACCTTACTGAATATTAACAGTGACTCACGATTGTCAACATGAGTTAACATAAGCTTTACATAAAACAAACGTATGCCCACTAAATACTATAAAGTTTATATTCGAAAAATATGCTCAGCATGAAAACCTATGTATATTAAAAGCAGCTTAATAGATTAACATAATGTTAACCGTATGTGGGTTAGACAGTGGTAGCAGACTTACACTCCATCAACATCAGCTTAACATATAAAATAATTAACATAAATGTATGCTTACATTATATTAACAGCACTCTGCTTAAGTGAAGGCAGCTTAAACTGCGCATAAATTATATACATGAGCCGAAAACTTAACATAATGTTAACAATATGTGTGGTCAAATGGAGTTCAGTTTAGTTTTAATCAATTTGATTGCCCTCCGAAATGTTGTCCCTCTGTAAAGCTACAATAACAGCCCCTCTGTTACACCTAAGCCCAGCTAATATGCTCGCTTGTGTCAACTAACACAGCGCAAACGTTGTCTAGCCCTTTAGACAAAGAAACAAAAAATATTTGGGTTCATGTTTGGGGCTAACTGCAAAATAATTCATTTTCAATTAAAAACGTATCAGCTGACGATGCTGCCATTAACAAATAACGGCATTTCGCATGCGAATCACAGCATCCATGCAATGCTCACGCTTCGAACTAGTTCACCATTTAATTGGCCGCTCGAGGGACTGGCAACTAGTTGCTTAGCTGATGGAGTCCATTGGTAGCTTTGATGATTATGTTGACCAACCCATTCACACTCACTCACTCACTCACTCACTCTCTCTCTCTGTCTCTTTCTCTTTGCAGTTCATCCGCTGGTACAAGTGCCAAATCAATTGGTTGGCGCCCCGGTTCTAACGGATGTCACATTAATTTGCAACGTGGAGGCATCACCGAAGGCCATCAATTACTGGCAGCGCGAGAACGGTAAGTCCTTTGGCTCTGCCTTATTGCTCTGCTGTCGTTTTATTCTTTTATTTTTCTAACCTCCTTTCTTTTTTTTGTTTTTGTTTTTGAAAAGAACTCGCCACGCATTGCATACCCTGTGTGCAGGCAAACTTCGAAATCAAATGGAATCAAATTAGGTGATTGGTAAAGCATGTGAGAAACGTTGAGGCTGTACCGATAAAATATCGATATATTACTGCAATTCGCTGATCAGGCTAGCATTCTCGTTATGCATATGTTTAATAAGCAAATTGTTCAGCTAACCAACGTTGTACACTGTTATCGATAGTTTTACGAGCTTTAACACATTTTTTTCAATTATCGATAAGTTTACAAATTTTAATTTAATTATATAATTGCCCTCAAAATATATTAGATATGCCTTTAATATAATAATAATTATCGATATGTATCGAAAAGTGTTCGATAAATTGATGGAACTTCTTCCTGTTTAAAATTGCCCAACTAAATGCAAGGTATTTCTGAATCGTTCTCCCAGTTCATTGAATTTTTTTGTACTATTTCAAGCGCTTTTATATTTTTTGCGCATTTTCCATTTGGTATTTGGATTTGACTGAGGGTAGACAGTGAAAAAAAAGAGAGTGAGAGAGACAGAGAGAGAGAGAGAGGAGAGGCCAGAAGCTTTATAAACCCTTCAATGCCGCAATTTGTCTTTATTTGGTTCGTGTTCGATGCTCAAATATTTTCTTGTTGCCTCGCAAAGTTCTGAAGCCTGGAACCTTTAGCTGGTTCGTCTGTTTTCCTTCTATTTTATTTTTTGTTTTTTTTTTTGTCCCCCGCCTTTTTTTTTTTTTTTTGTTTTTTTTTTGTTTGTTGTTTTTCTGTGTGTGACTCTTGTCAAGTGCATTTGACGTATATTGCAAACGTGACAGCATGGCACGAGCTGTCGTCGCTGGCAGTGCAAATGTCATCATCAAAGTGAACTTTCCGCTGCTGTTGCTGCTTCACATTATTTCACATTTTTGATGTTCGATTTTTGTTCGCAGGCGAAATGATTATAGCCGGTGATCGGTATGCCCTGACCGAGAAGGAGAACAACATGTACGCCATCGAGATGATTCTTCACATTCGACGCTTGCAGTCCACAGACTTTGGCGGCTACAAATGCATCTCGAAGAATAGCATTGGCGACACTGAAGGCACAATACGACTATATGGTAAGCTATTGTCGCAATGAATACACCTAAAATGAACTAGTTCTTTTGTAAAATAGACATCAAATTCAAGTAATTCTCTGTCCACTTCCGCACTGAAAGTGAATTAAGCAGTTCATAAGCTATTGTCAAAATGAACCTAAAATGAACTAGTTCTTTTGTAAAATAGACATCAAGTTCAAATAGTTCTCTGTCCACTTCCGCACTGAAAGTGAATTAAGCAGTTCATAAGCTATTGTCAAAATGAACCTAAAATGAACTAGTTCTTTTGTAAAATAGACATCAAGTTCAAATAGTTCTCTGTCCACTTCCACACAGAAAGTGAATTAAGCAGTTCATAAGCTATTATCACAATGAACCTAAAATGAACTAGTTCTTTTGTAAAATAGACATCAAATTCAAGTAGTTCTCTGTCCACTTCCGCACTGAAAGTGAATTAAGCAGTTCATAAGCTATTATCACAATGAACCTAAAATGAACTAGTTCTTTTGTAAAATAGACATCAAGTTCAAGTAGTTCTCTGTTCACTTCCACACAGAAAGTGAATTAAGCAGTTCATAAGCTATTGTCAAAATGAACCTAAAATGCACTAGTTCTTTTGTAAAATGGACATCAAGTTCAAGTAGTTCTCTGTTCACTTCCACAATGAAAGTGAATTAAACAGTTCATAAGCTATAGTCAAGTAGTTCTCTGTTCACTTGCACACTGAAAGTAGTTTATAGCATTTGCTTAGCATTTCGAACTAGTTCAGTTCAAATAGCAACCAAATTTAAATATTTCTACTTCTATGGGTCTGGAACTAGTTAGATTCTTAGGATTTTCCTGCATTATATGATTACTATTTTGATTCATTTGAACCAGTTCATTAAATTTTACTACATATTTTGCCGGTTTTTTGTTTTAACTTAGAAATGGAACGTCCTGGCAAGAAAACGCAGCGCGAGGAGGATCTCAACGAAGTGACGGTAAGTGAGGCAAATAATACACACTCACACACTCACTCACACACTCACACTCACTCACACACACTCACTCACACTCAACCATATGAATTGATATGAAACGAAACAAAACGCTTTTGTCCCACGTATGCAGAAGAACGAGGTGGTGCTCAAGGAGAACCGTCACGAGGATGGCTCGCGCAATCAGAACGGTCGCCTCTACAAGGACCGCAGCCAGGACGCCGATGCCATGGGCAGTGGGGCGGCCAAGGCGAGGCAGCTAATAAAGCCATTTCTATTGGCACTATTTGTATTATTAACAGCCAAAGTCTGCGGCCCATTGGCAAATGGTAACACGCCAACGGGGCCAGCGGGGCCAACGGGGCCAACGGGGCATGGCAATGACTCGACTCGAGTCGCAGCAACAACGGCGACAACAAGGACAATGGCTGAAGCGAATGGCGTCGGCAACGGCAACGGCGACGTCGACGGCGTCGACGATGGCAGCTGCAAAGCTCGTTTCATATTATAGCTTAATTAAATTGTAATTATAAGATGCGCAGGCAACAACAAAAGACGACAGCACACATACGCATGGCCAAAATTGGATATGCCACGCCCCCTGCACACACACACACACACACACACACATGCAAGCATGAACAAGAGTTTCAATGTGTGTGTGTGTGTGATTTTTTTTTTTTTTTATGGGGCTCAAGGCTTTTGGTCATATTTCAATAAAAAAAAAAAAAAAAAAAAAAACAAGAAAAAATGAGAAAGAATGAAATGAAATTGATGTAAACGTAAGTAGTTAAGATTAAATGGAAATTGAAAAACAACGCGTTTAAATGTTACCTCGTTACAGAAAATAAAACCGAAAGATAACTAAATATTTAATATAAGTGAAAAAGAAAAACAAAAAAAAAAACGAAATGAAACAAAAAAATGTCAAAAGTTCATATATTACACTCTCTGATTTTCTTTGGGTTCTCGGCAGGCTTTAGCTACTTCAAGTATTACAAAGAAACACATAAGGAAAGTTAAGAGTTCGGTTCATCGAAACATACAGATTCTTGCAGAGTTGCAGGCAGAAGAGATGGATATAATAGAATATTTACCTTGCGATAGAGTTGTCTGCTATGCCTATGGGTTCCTTACTTCATTTGATTTTTGAGTATAATTTTGACAATTAATTTATCTAAAGGTTTCAATTTCATTTCCTATATCTATCATTAGCTTGCTAAGGCATTGTAATAATCCTCGCTTCGGGTTTTAGGAATATCTTAATACTAGGCTGATACGAAGAATCAAATGGGTGAGCTACATCGATCCAGCGAGTGAGCAGCTATCTATGCCAAAGAATAACATAGAACTATGCATGCACCTACAGAAGCACCTCCAAGATTAACAGTTATGGATATGCTCTCTATATATATATTTTTAATATTTTTTTATATATTTACCATATCCTCTCTTAGCTACAAATTGCTCTGCAAGTTTTAATCAAACTAAAGAAAACCCAATCACATGCATACTATAAATAATCTTGAATATGATATAAAAAAAAAAAATGATAATCTTAAACCCCATTTAGCTTAGACCCATATAATTTTTTTTTTTTTTTCAACTTCACAATGGGTAGGTTTGGGGGTCTCTGTATATACAACTAGATATATTATATATACAGATTATTTCAGCTCAAATCATATTTATGATAAAAAAAAAAAGAAAAATTTATATACAATTTATGAAATACGATATATTGTAAATATTCGCACCTGTAGTGTTCTTAACATCTTGTTAATGCATTGCTCGCATTTGTTCATGAACTGGAACTGGTTTCATTTGCATAAGCTAAAATGCGGCTTAGTTCATTTGAGAATTGATTCAGCTGGGCAGCAAATATTTTCGAAACAGTATAAGCATGATAGCAGGGTTCATTTGAACTAGTTTAAATGAACCTCACTTAAAAGTAGCTAAATAACATTTCGAAAATATACTAAACGAACCAGAAAAGGTTCAACTGAACAATTGACTCAACATTTGAAATTAAATTGAATTCATCAAAATGGAATCAGTATCGTTAAGTGAACTAGCTCATTTGTGCTGGTTCAATTTAACCCAAATGAAACCAGTGCAACAAAATAATTTTCTGTGAACTAGTTCTCTTGTTCTGATTCAACTTAACCCAAATGGAACCAGTACAATCAATCAATGAGCAAATGCCATGAAACTCCCAGCTTTATTTCGTTAGATTAACCAAATCCAATTCATTCGCTCTCTCCCTAAACAACATACATACATGCATATGTGTGCGTATATGTGTGTATGTATAACTATCTGATGCGTGTTTCAGCTTAACTCCATGTTTGATATTGTGTAAAAAAATATTTACAGCAAAACGTAAAAAAATGTGCCAAAAATGCATCTGAGAAAAAGAAAACAAAAAAATATATATATAAATAAATAAAAAATCAACCCAAGAACAATTATTAAAAACATATATATGTATATCAATGGATAATGTATGTGTGTTCGATATTCACTATATACCTACATTAAAATACAAATATATATATATATATTGATATATATATATATATATATGCATGATACATATGTGTATATATGTGGATAGCAAAATACTCGAAATAAATAATGCAAACTCTTGTGACATGATTCGGCAATATGGCTAGGGTATACGCAGCCCCAATATAGTAATCTAACTGTTAAATCAGCCTGACTTTGACTTAATATACGTACCAGAAATGTATTAGAGAAATGAAAGAGATAGAGAGAGAGACGGAGACGGAGAAATACAGCGAGGCAGGGAGAGAGTTCAAGAAATACATAAGAAATACAAAACCTATAAAAGAAAAATTTATATACTAAATATATATACAATACAGACATATATATATATATATATATATATATATATATATATATGTTTAAAGTATTTTTTTTTTGAGATAAATGATATCGCATAGCAAATCAAAGTTACATATATAAGTATAAATAACAACAATTTAGCAAAAATTCAAAACGAAAAAAAAACACTCGATTTTAAGCTAAGTTAAAGTTAACTAAGTTCTACATGTGACAGATCCATAAAAAGAAGAATATATATATATATATATATATATATATATATATATATATATATATATATATATATATACATTCTCTCACACACATACAAACATACATATATATATATATATATACCAGAAAAACGTAATGCATTCAATGTCTACGCTACAGAAAAATAAAAAAAAAAATAAAAAAACATTTCAAGAGTCAAAATACTCGCATACAAAAAATAATTAACAAAACTATAAAAATATGAATGGAAATAAAAAAATAAAAATAAAATATAAAATAAATACTTCAAAGTTTCAACAATATTTCATTGATCGGTGCAATTCTCTTCATCTATGTCTTCTTATTTTTGTTTTTTTTTTTTTAGCCTACTTTCCATGTATATAGAATATTGTTTGTATTTGTATTGTAAATTCTGATCAATGAACACAGCCCCAAGCATTAATGAAACCAATATCCAAAGCAAATATGAAATAAACAACAGACAAAAAGAAAAAAACTGAAAATAATTGCAAAATAAATGAGAAATACGTATGGAAAAAAATATATATAAATAAATGGAATGAATTATTTATGGGTGCATGCGGGAAAATTCTTTATTATTAATTTCTTGGGTGATTCATGAATTTTTATCAATTCACAATGGAATGAAATGGACGAAAAAGGCAAATGAAACTGCATTAAAATGGTATTGAATTAACATATGATTTAACATGAGCTTTAAGAAGAGCTGTAATGTGAGCAGGCGTTAACATAGTCCCTAACATGAGCTTTAATGCGCGAGTTAACATATAATAATTTAACAGCGCTTTAATAGGATCTATAACATATTCATAATAACATGTTAACATAATTAGAATAACATGCATCTCTAAACATGAGCTTTACCATGAGCTATAAATTACACATTAACATAAACCAAAGCACACAGCTTATCATGCACTTTAACATGCACTTTAATATCGGAGCACATCATGTGTTTGTTAACAAAAGCTTTGTGAATTCGATTTGATATAATTTACTCCACTTATCAATTGAAGTGCTTTCGGAACAGTCTTACTCTAAGAAACTAAGTGTTGAAATTCACAAGCAGCTTGCAAGTGCGTACTTAAAGTCAAGGCCAATTAAATAAGTTAATGCAACTTTTTTCGGCATATACATATATATGTATGTATACGCATAACTCATTTCGTGCTC